>NW_018922221.1:69546-97676 GCF_002207925.1 Prunus avium | reverse complement strand
AGTTCCCTAATTTGATCATTTGTTGTCTAACCTAAAATTAAGCATTAGGAACCCATTAAGCATAGAAGAACATTTTAAACAACCAAGTATGTATCTAATCCCTGTTGTCGAATGTCCATACATACTCTTCTTATTCATAGTTCAATTCGAATTAAAGCATGGTGTCTACTCTTAATTCAAACCAAGATAGGTAACATGCAAGCCTAAATGGTGATCAATCATTCAAACTAGCTTATTAACTTATAAGCATAATGAATAAGAACAAAAACCATAATTGAAACTTGGAAACTAATTAACCTTGAATACTTAAGAAAGAATGTACATTACAATAAAAGTAAAGTGGAACTAAGAAAACTTGAAAGAAAACTTAGTAAACTCGTTTTGTTACAACAATTTACAACTTGAAAGGAAACTAAGAGAATTTGAGGGAGATAAGGGAATGGAGCTCTAGAGAAGTGTTTGAGAGCTCCCCCCCTTGGGGTGTGTTTTGAAGCTTGAAGGCTTCTCTATTTATAGGGCTAAGAGGGAGGAACATCATGATGAAATCCAACACCACCATTCCTCATTTAATACAACCCATAACTCCCACTTCATCTTGTCTATGTTAGTGTGGTTGGAATCAATTCCATCCCATACTTCTTTTGCTGCACTCCAAGCTTTCTTCACATGGGATTATCAAAGGTGTTCAATTTGTGGCTGCCTTTTGCTGCCAACCCATGTGGTCTTCTTTTGGTTGCCAACCCATGTGGTTGCCTTTTTGTTGCTGAAAAACGAGTTTTCTGAACCAGTCTTGGTGTTGGAAGGCCAGAGGTTTCAAAACGTATCCAATGGGGCTCACATTTGGATATGTTATACTAGACACCCATTGGAACAACTTTTATGAAGAAAGTATTCCCATCGGAGCAGTAGAAGTGTGCGTTTTGGGCCTTGCAAGTTGGCAGCCGAACAGAGACTGGAATTGACTTCATTTCATTTCTTTGCTTTACATGCATGCACATGCTTTCTCTATAATAGCTCCAGAATGCAATTGACTTCATTTCATTTCTTTGCTTTACATGCATGCACATGCTTTCTCTATAATAACTCCAGCATGTACCAACTTGCTCCTTTAGAATTTCATAGCTGGAATGCCTCCCCACTTCACTCATTATGTTGGATCCAAAGTCAGTTGCAGCATGGGTGAGGCACATGGGTTAAAGGAGGAGACAAGGCTCAAAGCTGGCAGCTGCAAATCCTCCTGAGCATGGTTCAGTGTTGGACAGGCTAAGGACTCCACATATGTTCAATTGGGCTGAATTTTGGATATGTTATACTAGACACCCAATTGAACAACTTTTATGAAGAATGTCTCCTCATCCGAGTTGTGCAGATTGCTGAAATGAGACATGCAAGGTGACTTACGAAACTGGACTGACAAGAAGTGTGGCCCAACTTTGGTTTTGTCTTTAAGCTCTTGCTCTTTGCCAATCAGCCCTTAACATGCATGGATTGCATCAAATGTGATCTCTTGCTATCTTAACCTACAAAACACACAAATAGAGGTAAGTGACTCAAAATAAAGAGAAACTAAGCAAAATCACTAAGTAAAGAAGGCAAGCAAGTGTATGAAATTATGGACTTATCAAAACAGAAAATGGATTAAAAGCACAAGTTTAACTCAATAACATAACCAAATCATAAGCTAGAAGGGTACAAAATGATATACAATTATGAACCGATCACATGCAATGCATTTCCTTCCAATCTTTTGTGTTAAAATAATAGATGATTGACTAAATAAACTTTTTACAAAGTTTCATTAAAAATTTCCATGTTTTTATCACAATTTCCGTGGTTTTTATCTAATTTTTATCGATATCGATATTTTCCTGATATTTCCATGTTTTTGAACCACTGATATTTTCGAAACCCTCGATATTTAAGACCTTGGGTATGACAAGCAAGGACTATCTCTTAATTGGTGGGATTTGCTACAGGGGGAAGGTGAGGTCAACATGGTGTCAACAAGAACATTAAGATAAAAATGAAAGGCCAAATCAAGTTTTAAGGGTAGTGCATTGTCAGCCGTTGGATTGCGCCAAGGAACTCAACGGATGACCGAGATCGCGTAAAAAACGAGCTAGAGATGAACGGTGCAGATCGAGTAAACGACTTTAGATCAATGACTGGAATCGAATGGCTACTGTGTGGGTCATTTGTGACTCGTTGGCTTGACACGGTAATCCTACCCGAGTCGGATTGGATCTTCACTACCCGCCTTCTACATAATCAATCTCGCCTGTCAATATCGCTTACCAATCAAGCAATCAACGGTCGAGATACAACCACGTGTTAGCACATCTTCCTTCGCTCTTAGTGGAAGCCGTGTTAGCTCCGCGTGGCCTAATCAAACGTCGCCACGTGATCCCCTATTAGTCTTCGTCAGTTAATGTTAGCGCCTCTCGTTCGTCAGCACCGCGTGGATGGCCAAAATCTCGCCACGTGTCACGCCTAATTAAAATTCTATTTCTAATTTCAAAAACTTCTAAAATTCACCATACATACCTACGAGCTCCAAAAAATTCCCTGAAAATTCTTACGGACTCGTAAATACCTCTACTATTTTCTGTAAACTCCACTTCTCTAAAATCTTTCAAAAATTTCACTACTCTGAGCTCCGAAAATTTTCTTTTTTTCATATATCACTCCTACTAAAAATACAAAACTTTTCTGGGGTCACACGTCCTGCTTAAATATTATTATGTAAGGTACGCGGTTTAACTTCATTGCTATAGTTCTAGCCAAAAGAAGTGGTTGGACCGAAGCCATCCCTAGGAATAGGATCTTGTACATGAGGTTAATAAACCCAATGAATGTACAACAAATTTACTTCAAATTGCTTATTCATCTATAGTGATAGCTTAAATCCAATAGTTCATGCTCTTTCATCAAATCATATGTTCTATTCTCACTCTCCATTATGGTTAAACCACAAAAGATAAGGTAGTATCGAAGAAAAAAAGTTCATGCTCTTTCATCAAATCATATGTTCTGTTCTCACTCTCCATTATGGTTAAACCACAAAAGATAAGGCAGTATCGTAGAAAAAAGAAAATAAAAGAAGGCTTTACGTCTTATGAAAACTCTTTAGGACTTCTTGATCCTTTTAAGTGGGTTTGCACAAGCATATATATATGCTGTTCTAGTATATAATCCAAGTCTAATGAGTCAGAATTCTCAACCTTGTTGCAAGTCTTGATGGCCACAAAAAGAAAATAGAATCATTCTAACTCCCACAAGCACTTAATATTTCAAATTTATCAAAATAACTTGACATAGTTATTATGAATTAAAAGTCTGCAACTTCAGTTTGATCAAAATAGCAGCCTGTAGGGCCTCCATTTGGTAGAAGAGCCAACTTGACTGGACCTGCAGCCCCTTCTTCCACAGTCATTGTTCCTGTATGCCAATTGATATCTGTATTAACAAAGCCTGGATGCACACAGTTGATATACATCTTTGGATACTTTTTTGCAAGGATTCTTGTGTAGGCATTGAGGGTGGCCTTTGAAATGCTGTATGCAGGCAGCATCAGTGTCCATCCATTGGCTTCAAGTGTATTTTGTTCAAAATCAACCAGAAACTTTCTTAAAAGTGCATCTACTTTCTCCTCTGTCAAGGTTTCCACATCCCCAAGCTCATTTCTTATTTCTTCACTTGGTATCCTCTGCATGGAATATTGATAACATTGGATATGCAGTTTACAAATTTTTTCAGGAGCTGCTAGGACTTGGAAGGAGAGATCATATCAAGGGTTATTTTCTGAGAGAGAAAAGAATGACAACTTGTGATGGATGGAATATGAGGGAAAATTACCATCTCGATTTGTCATGTGTTTTGGGCAATGCTCTCTTGCTAGACTTATCTAGTAAAAGAACATCACCTTTAAAAGTAGGGTTGATAGCACATCACGTCAGAAAATTGACAAAATAAAATACAACATATAATGGGTCATTCTACTACTAGTAATAAGTGTTGTGTGTAATTAATAATGAAGATGTGATCATTAACGACGAATGGCATGCGATATATAGGTAGGCTAGAGTTTTTTGTACCTTAAGTTCACTCCTTAGAGAGGAGACATTCACAATCCTTCCTCCCTGAGGGGACAGTTGCAAGAGTGGGAGAAGAGCCTCAGTTAGTCTTTTAGCACCATAGTAATTTGTGTTCAAGCATTCTTCAGCCTTCTCATAAGTGAATTTTATTGCACCTTGAATTTTGTTGACCGCTTTGCCTGAAAGCTGCACAAACACAACTAGTCCATTACTTAGGTTCTGGGATTTTCTGGTTGTGGCTACATATGAGTGAGAGAAACAGCCTTAACCAACTTACCCAAGTTGTGGGATCAATGTTTAGGGATTTTAAAGCTTCCTCATCAACCACTGATCCACTGGCTCCAGCATTATTAACCTGCAGGAATCAAACAGTCGGATCACTTCGTTTTTACCCACCAAAGGTTGAAACAGTTCCTACTGAATTTTACGGAACAATACAAACAAGTTATTTTTATCCTTTTTCTTTTTTGGCCAAAGTTAGGAGGGGGAAGGGGGGAAACTCACACACACGGGTAGCACGGGGGCTTGAACCTAGGACCACTTGGAAGCACACCAAAGGCCTAGGCCAATCCAAATAACACTTCATTGGTTACAAACAAAGTTCTTTGGTACCTATGTTTTTCTATTGGTTTGCTCATGAACCTTCTCGGGTTTGATACATTATGCAAGTGTGTTAGAGCATCTACAATTATGCTCCCTAATTTTTAGTTAAAATTTAGCTAAAAACACACAAAAGTTATTTTAGGAGCTCTATATAAAATTTGAACTTCAATCATACTCCATATTTTAGGAGAAAAACTTGCGTGGCATGGGGATGCCAAGGGAAGCTTTCCACCTCAGTATCCCCAGCCAATTGCCTCCTCGCTCCCTGCTGGCTGCCCTTAGATCTGAGGGGTTGAGGGAGCCTTTGGGAAGGAGGAGGGGTCGGTGGTGAAATTTTTGAATGATCAAATTAATAAATTTTCCACTATTTATTAAAACAATTATGGATTAAAAAAAAAAAAAAAGAGAAAAGAAAATTACTAAGTCCCAAGAATCACTCTTGGAAATATGAGAAATTAAACAGAAAAAATACCCCCCAAAAAAAAAAAGTAGAAACCCTCCCTTACCAGGATATCAAGCCTGCCAAATCTGTTGTCTATGAAGTTGGCCAAAGACTGGATGCTAAAAGGGTCCAAAACATCAAGCTGATGGAAGAGCACATTTGAGAAACCCAAGTGATGGAGCTGTGACGTGGCATCTCTTCCCCTTTTCTCATCTCTAGCCGTTAAAACCACCACCACCCCTTGACATGCAGCAAGCTGCCGCACCACCTCATATCCAATGCCCTTGTTTGCTCCTGAAACCACCGCATACCTACCCAGCAGAAAACCCCATTTATTTTCACTAATTACATTATAATTAAATGAAATTAATATTAATAGAGTTAATTACCTCTCTGCTCCATATCCTTCATTGCTTCCCATTCTTGCAATATTGCTTGGATGTGCTGCTTTCTGATGATCTTGTTTTCTTTCTGAAACTGAGGGAGCTCAATAGGTTAAATATACTCTCTTTTTTTCTGCCCCTTCTGTACTCAAGATTTATATATAAATATATAGTCCACATCGTGTCACTTTTGTTTGGTCAAGATTTATATGTAAATATTTTTACTAGTGGTTTGTGTTTTTTTTATTATTATGATAATTTCTAGTTTGCTGGAGTCACATCGATTTGGTCAAAGATTTAACTGTCCAATTGTTAATAACATCATTATTTTTAGATAATGGTAGACAGAAACGACGTTAATTGATCATGAGTTTTACTGTTTAATAAAAGTTTGGCTGTTGAAACTTGAAACTTGAAAAGAAATGAATTAATATATAGTCCTGCTGCTGATATCTACACCAAAATAATTGAATTTTTTTAGAATCGTTAAAGCAGGCTCCATGATCTGGAATATAATGAATTGTATGTATAGGTTACCAAGTCAAGCGAATCAGAAAAGATTTTTTATTAATAAATTATAGGAGGTATCAAAATTTAAGTTTATGCTTTGATGCTTGTAAACTTCAACCTAGGTGACAGAAGGTACTGAGATTAAACAAGTACACATTTCACATGATAAAAATATGGTTAAGAACACATTAGGGATAAATTGCTTTTGGACTTTGGACAAAAGCAATAGGACAAACCATGTTAAGTAATGCTCCACACCAGGCCCCCTGTCTATTTTTCATTGATTTGTTAAATAATAAGGATGAGAGAATTGAATTTGGTATGTCTTCCATTATTAGACAAGAAGTATCGTTAAATTTATAGCTTGTTGATATTATGTTGCCCCACCCCAACACTGAGTTGAATTATGTTGACTAACATGACTTGATAATTGATACAAGATGAACATGCCATTTAAAATTAAAATTTCTCACAAATTCAACTCCTTTCAAGGGCGGATCTACACTAGTGGGCTCCAAACTAGAGGTGTCAAAGGAATCGGGCCGACCTAAACACGAGCACGACCTGCTAAAGTAAGGCCCGACACGACACTGACCGTATCTTTGGGCTGGCCGGGATGAGGTAATTAGGCCCAATAGACAGGCCCAACTCGTTTAAAGTCCATTGATTAAATTATATTTATTTTAGAGAAAAATATTACATAATATTATTATATTTATATCTTAAATTCAAATCTATTTCTTTTCTCAAATAATATATATTAAAATTTAATGTTTTATTTATATATAAAATAATAATTTTGTTTTCAAAGTTTCAATTTTTAAAATGCAAACAATAATCTAGCCATTTTCTATTTAAATGTACTTTAAATAAAGTTATTAGCCTCTTTTTTAAACAAATAATAAATCTTGTTAGTATGTACATAATTTTTAAAATGATTTAAATGAAGTTGTAAAAAAAAAATTACAAAAAAAAAGTATTACATATGTCAAATTTAGTGTGGGCCCGAGCCGAACGAGCATGGCCCGATTCCATATGGGCTCGGTCTGGAATTAATGATTTTCATAAATGAACAAACCCGACACCACTCGTTTATGAGCCAATTCGGACCGACACGACCCATTTGACATTTCAATTCCAGACCAATCCTGATTTTTGAAAATAGGCTTAGAGGTGCAACCCAACTTAGGTAATTTAGAAATCAGCCCAGCCCACTGTCCAAAAGGAAGCCCACTCCTTTATGTAACAATAAGCCCACCCTCTTAGCAATCTTTTACCCTAACACACATAACCCACACACGCATACATCGTATTTTTGTTTTTTTTATAATTATAATATAAGCGATATTTATTAGTAAAGATGAGAGAGAGTGTGTATGAGTAGTGCAAACAATAAAAATGAAAACAAAAAGTTATCTTCAATTAAATTCCAAGTCAAAGAATAATTTCTAATATTAAAATCAAATTATGAAACTTTTGTTGGATGCAAAATACCAATCGGGTTTTGTTGACCCAAAAAAAAAGTAATTGGGGTTTTCGTTTTCTTGCTTTAAGCTTGGGCTGGCCTTGGATGTGAACACGTTTATAATATTTCATCTTATAATATGAATATGATATGTGAGGTGCTTATGTAATAGGAAATTCTTTATTTTTCTTTTCTCTTTTGCCTAATAGGAAATTCTATTGGTGCTTTTTTTAATTTTAAAATTCATTTTACTCACCAACTAGCTCTTGATTTAATTTTACTTTTATTTTTAAAGAGATTCTAAGTTCGAAACCATACTCTCAAGAGTCCAATATACCCTATTTATCACTATACCTCCCATTGCCGGTGACTCACCAACTAGCTCTTAAAAGTAATTTTAGAAATAAAAAAATATTTTAAAAATAATTTCTGGAAATTAAAACCTAATTTTAAATGTCCAAAAATAATTTACAATATTTATTTACTATTTATTATTTAAATTTCGAAATTATTTAAATTATTTAAATACTAATACTCACTAAATAAAGAATAATTAAAAGTAATCACTAATGAAATAAATATTACTTAATTGCAAAATTATATCAAATAAACAAATTAGAAATTACAAAATTATTTAACTAAATTCAAAATAATGAAATAAATAAATTAAACTAAACAATAATGAAAACTAATTAACTAAACTAATCCAGTGGAAAGGGGCCTTAACTTGCAGACTAGAGGTGTGTGAGTAAGAAATCCCCTCCCATGTAGACTATCGCTTTTACTATAAAAAAAAAAAAGAAAAAAAGTTAACTAAACTAATAATTAAAACTAAAAAGTTAACTAAACTAATAATTAAAATTAAATAGACAAACTAAACTAACTAAGAAATAATTAAAACTAATTAAAAGAACTTAAGATAAATAAATATAATGAATTAAAATAAGTAGAGGGGGAAGGACTTACCAAAACAAGAAAGAGAGAGAAGCTCTTTATTTTTTATTTTTCATCTATCAAAGAGAAGCTCTTAACCTTGTTCAAGCCAAAAGTGGAAAAAAAAAAAAAAAAAAAAAAAAAAAAAGAAGGGGGACAAGGCTATTTATAGTAGGAAGGAAACTAAATGGACAACATGGATTAACTTGAAAAGAACTGTTAACAGATGAATTTGTACATAAGAGAGTAAGACATAATCACACATAACACAAGTGCTTGAGTGGTTCACTCATAATGGGGCTACATCCACTATAGTTTATAACTTTGTATTTATATTTGAATATGGAGATTACATTGTACATGAGAGAGATATGGGGAGAGAGGCTTGAGAGCTCTAGTAGAAGAGAAATAGAGAGCTTTGGACAGCTATTGGATCCTTTGCTTGGAGGTGGTGAGCTCCCATTTGTAGTCCAAGTAGTGGTAGAGAAGGCGTGGCTCTCCTTGATTTAGGGATTCTACATGGTCTCCCCTTGATTTGGGGGCCTTGGGCATTGAGAAAGCATAGGAGGGGGCATGGCTAGCTACTCATTGTTTGGTGGGATGTGAGGTATGACAAGCAAGGGTTATCCCTTAATTGGTGGGATTTGCTAAAGGAGGAATGTGAGGTCAACATGGTGTCAACAAGAACATTTGAATAAAAATGAAAGGCCAAATCAAGTTTTAAGGGTAGTGCATTGTCAGTCGTTGGATTGCGCCAAAGAACTCAATGGATGATTGAGATCGCGTAAAAAACAAGCTAGAGATGAACGGTGTAGATCGAGTAAACGACTTCAGATCAACGACTGGAATCGAATGGCTACTGTGTGGGTCATTTGCTACCCGTGGGCTCGACATGCGAATCCTACCCAAGTCAGATTGGGTCTTCACTACTCGCCTTCTACGTATTCAATCTCGCCTATCGATATCACTTACCAGTCAAGCAATCAATGGTCGAGATACAACTATGTGTCAGCACATCTTCTTTCACTCTTAGTGGAAGCTGTGTAAGCTTCGCGTGGCCCAATCAGACGTTGCCACGTGGTCCCCTATTAGTCTTCATTAGTTAATGTTAGCGCCTCTCGTTCGTCAGATGTGCTCCGTCAGCACTGCGTGGATGGCCAAAATCTCGCCACATGTCACGCCTAATTAAAGTTCTATTTCTAATTTCCAAAACTTCTAAAATTCACCGAACATACCTATGAGCACTGCGTGGGTTGGACCGAAGCCATCCCTAGGAATAGGATCTTGTACATGAGGTTAATAAACCCTATGAATGTACAACAAATTTACTTCAAATTGCGTATTCATCTATAGTGATAGCATAAATCCAATAGTTCATGCTCTTTCATCAAATCATATGTTCTGTTCTCACTCTCCATTATGGTTAAACCACAAAAGATAAGGCAGTATCGTAGAAAAAAGAAAATAAAAGAAGGCTTTACGTCTTATGAAAACTCTTTAGGACTTCTTGATCCTTTTAAGTGGGTTTGCACAAGCATATATATATGCTTTTCTAGTATATAATCCAAGTCTAATGAGTCAGAATTCTCAACCTTGTTGCAAGTCTTGATGGCCACAAAAAGAAAATAGAATCATTCTAACTCCCACAAGCACTTAATATTTCAAATTTATCAAAATAACTTCACATAGTTATTACTTAACACCCAGGTGGAAATGCATAACTTATAACATATATATGAATTAAAAGTCTGCAACTTCAGTTTGATCAAAATAGCAGCCTGTAGGGCCTCCATTTGGTAGAAGAGCCAACTTGACTGGACCTGCAGCCCCTTCTTCCACAGTCATTGTTCCTGTATGCCAATTGATATCTGTATTAACAAAGCCTGGATGCACACAGTTGATATACATCTTTGGATACTTTTTGGCAAGGATTCTTGTGTAGGCATTGAGGGTGGCCTTGGACATGCTGTATGCAGGCAGCATCAGTGTGCATCCATTGGCTTCAAGTGCATTTTGTTTAAAATCAACCAGAAACTTTCTCAAAAGTGCATCTACTTTCTCCTCTGTCAAGGTTTCCACATCCCCAAGCTCATTTCTTATTTCTTCACTTGGTATCCTCTGCATGGAATATTGATAACTTTTTGGTTATGCAGTTTACAATTTTTTTCAGGAGCTGCTAGTAGGACTTGGAAGGAGAGTTCATATCAAGGGTTCCATCTCGATTTGTCATGTGTTTTGGGCAATGTTCTCTTGCTAGACTTATCTAGCCGAAGAACATCACCTTTAAAAGTAGGGTTGATAGCATTACGTTGGAAAATTGACAAAATAAAATACAACATATAATGGGTCATTCTACTACTAACAATAAGTGATGTGTAATTAATAATGACGATGTGATTAACGATGAATGGCATGCGATATATAGATAGGCTAGGGTTTTTTATACCTTCAGTTCACTTCTTAGAGAGGAGACGTTCACAATCCTTCCTCCCTGAGGGGACAGTTGCAAGAGTGGGAGAAGAGCCTCAGTTAGTCTTTTAGGACCATAGTAATTTGTGTTCAAGCATTCTTCAGCCTTCTCATAAGTGAATTTTACTGCACCTTGAATTTTGTTGACCGCTTTGCCTGAAAGCTGCACAAACACAACTAGTCCATTACTTAGGTGCTGGGATTTTTGGTTGTGGCTACATATGAGTGAGAGAAACAGCCTTAACCAACTTACCCAAGTTGTGGGATCAATGTTTAGGGATTTTAAAGCTTCCTCATCAACCACTGCTCCACTGGCTCCAGCATTATTAACCTGCAGGAATCAAACTGTCAGATCACTTCGTTTTACCCACCAAAGGAGGAAACAGTTCCTACTAAATTTTACAGAACAATACAAACAAGTTATTTTTATCCTTTTTCTTTTTGGGCCAAAGTTAGGAGGGAGAAGGGGGAAAACTCACACACACGGGTAGCACGAGGGCTTGAACCTGGGACCACTTGGAAGCACGCCAAAGGCCTGGGCCAATCCAAATAACACTTTATTCGTTACAACCAAAGTTCTTTAGTACCTATATGTTTTTCTATTGGTTTGCCCATGAACCTTCTCGGGTTTGATACATTATGCAAGTGTGTTAGAACATCTACAATTATGCTCTCTATTTTTTAGTTAAAATTTAGCAAAAAAACACACAAAAGTTATTTTAGGAGCTGTATATAAAATTTGAACTTCAATCATACTCCCTAGTTTAGGAGAAAAACTTGTGTGGCATGGGATGCCAAGGTAAGCTTTCCACCTCAGTATCCCCAGCCAATTGCCTCTTGACAGCTGGACATAGCTCACAGCCAATTGCCTCCTCGCTCCCTGCTGGCTACCCTTAGATCTGAGGGGTTGAGGGAGCCTTTGGGAAGGAGGAGGAGGTCGGTGGTGAAATTTTTGAATGATCAAATTAATAAATTTACCACTATATATTAAAACAATTATGGATTAAAAAACAAAAGAGAAAAGAAAATTACTAAGTCGAAAAAATCACTCTTTTGGAAATATGAGAAATTAAACTGAAAAAATACCCAAAACAAAATAGAAAAATAAAATAAAATTAGAAACCCTCCCTTACCAGGATATCAAGCCTGCCAAATCTGTTGTCTATGAAGTTGGCTAAAGACTGGATGCTCAAAGGGTCCAAAACATCAAGCTGATGGAAGAGCACATTTGAGAAACCCAAGTGATGGAGCTGTGACGTGGCATCCCTTCCCTTTTTCTCATCTCTAGCCGTTAAAACCACCACCACCCCTTGACATGCAGCAAGCTGCCTCACCACCTCATATCCAATGCCCTTGTTTGCTCCTGAAACCACCGCATACCTACCCAGCAGAAAACCCCATTTATTTGTATTTTTTTTTGGTTTCCCAAGGTATCCTCAGGCATGGCTTAGGCCTAATCTTCCGAGGTACTGTCAGGTGCATATGCAGGGACCTCTCTCAAGAAAGTTTTCTGCATCCACAAGGGCTCGAACCCGAGACCACTTGCTTAAGCAATCAGAGCCCCTTCCACTCTGACCAACCCTCATTGGTACCCCCCATTTATTTTCACTAATTACATTCTAATTAAATGATATTAATATTAATAGAGTTAATTACCTCTCTGCTCCATATCCTTCATTGCTTCCCATTCTTGCAATAATGCTTGGATGTGCTGCTTTCTGATGATCTTGTTTTCCTTCTGAAACTGAGGGAGCTCAACAGGTTAAATATACTCTCTGTTTTCTGCAGCTTCTGTACTCAAGATTTATATATAAATATTTGGTCCGCATCGTGTCACTTTTGTTTGGTCAAGATTTATATATAAATATTTTTGCTAGTGTTTTGTGTGTTTTTTTGAAAGGGCTTTTTAGATCTAGGTTCAAAACAATTAGTTATCATTGGATTTAGTCTTCGCGTTTTTTTTTTTAGATGTAGGTCATTTGACATTTATTACTTTTTGTTGTGTAGATTTTACCCTTTGAGGTAAATAAGGAAAACACATTGAAAATCTAAATTTAATGCATTATTTCCTTGAAATTGAATTCCAGAATACTAATTTTGAATTCTTTCCTTGATAATATTCCTAATATATGAATAAAATAAAATTTAATCAATAAAAAGTAAAGACCCACATATTATACCAATCGATCAGACAAGCACTCACATTAAATTATGTACCTGACATACAGGTAAATAGTGTTATTATTAGCAACGAAAAATACTTAGTGATAAATCATGTTACCTATAAGTTATGAATATAAATTAGAAGACTACCTATAAGTCAGATACAAAAATAGACAAAATAAAATTGTATGTTGCCTATTAAAAAAAAAGTACCTAAAATACTATTACACATGGTCGAAAATATGAAAAACATATGTATACCTATGCAGTAGGCAATAGGCAATATGACATAAATAATTATTATCCGATTCAAGGCATAAGGGGCAACATTGGAACAAAAAATGATTTTAAAAATAAAAAAAATAAAAGATTACATCATAAAATATTAAAAAAGGAATGTAATTCTATATGGCACAAAAGTCAAAGGACTTGAATCAAAGTCACCAAATCTGATGATTAAACGCAACTCCTCAATAAGAATTTGGATCTATATCAACTTTTCTATTTTTTTTAATTATGATAATTTCTAGTTTGCTGGAGTCACAGCTGATATCTACACCAAAATAATTGAATTTGTTTTGGGAATAATGATCTGTCATCAGAAAAGAATCTTTAAAGAATCTGGAAATATAATGAATTGTATGTATAGGTTACCAAGCCAAGCGAATTAGAAAATATTTTTATTAATAAATTATAGGATGGTATCAAAGTTAAGTTTATGCTTTCATTATAGGGTACTGAGATTAAATAAGTACATGTAATTATAGGATGAGAGATTTGAATTTGGCATGTCTTCCATTATTAGACAAGAAGTATCGCTAAATTTATAGCTAGTTGATATTACGTTGCCCTACCCCAACACCGAGTTGAATTATATTGACTAACATGACTTGATAATTGATACAAGATGAATATGCCATTTAAAATTAAAATTTCTCACAAATTCAACCTCTTTCAAGGGCGGATTTACACTAGTGGGCTCCAGACTAGAGGTGTCAAACGAATCAGGCTGACCTGAACACGAGCAAGGCTTGCTTAAGTAAGGCCCGACACGGCACTACCTGTATCTTTGGGTGGGCTAGGATGAGGTAATTAGGCCCAACGGGCCGGCCCGACCCATTTAAAGTCCATTTATTAAATTATATTTGTTTTAGAGAAAAATATTACATACTATTATTATATTTATATCTTAAATTCAAATATATTTCTTTTCTCAAATAATATATATTAAAATTTAATGTTTTCTTTATATATAAAATAATAATTTTGTTTTTCAAGTTTCAATTTTTATCGGTGCTTTTTTTAAATTTCCTATTTTTTATGTAATAGGAAATTCTTTATTTTTATTTTCTCTTCTGCCTAATACGAAATTCTATTGGTGCTTTTTTTAATTTTAAAATTCATTTTACTCACCAACTAGCTCTTGATTTAATATTACTTTTATTTTTAAAGAGATTCTAAATTCGAATCCATACTCTCAAAAGTCCAATATACCCTATTTATCACTATATACCTCCCATTGCCGGTGACTCCCCATTCCCCAAATATCCTCCCTGTCACCCAGCCCCTCCCCTAACAAGTAAGAAGTACTACAACCCTTCCCTCTCTCTCTCTCTCTCTCTCTCTCTCTCTCTCTCTTCGGCTGACCACCTTTCAGGCCACTTAAGGGAGTGAAAGAGAGAAAATTGGATTGAGTTGGGGGCAATGAGGAAGGAGGAAGGTGATAGAGGTAGACAACAAAGTCCACGATGACCATTGGTGGAGGAGCTAAGTTCTGTATCTAGTATTTAATACGAAAATGAGGTGAGAAAGAAGTTCGAACTCTTAGCCTTGAGTGCATGAATGCTATCGACTGCGTTACAATGCATTACTTAATTTAAGTAGTGTCTCATACTTGGATCAATTCCTTTTTTGGTGCACTATCATGTGGTATCCCGACATGATGTTATGAATATATATTATTATATGTGTACATTCATTAATGTTATATGCTGGTCGTCCACCACAAATTATTATATGAGTGGATTAGTCAAGACACGTTCCGTATAACATGGTGTTACGACATATTCAGTATTATTAAGATGTGGTTTACGACATACTCAGTATTATTAAGATGTGGAGCATCCAACTCTAAACTAATTGACAATTAATAAAATTCAACATGTAATAGTTACGTAACATATTACATGGTGCCTACGTAATGCGTGGATGTTGAAAACTCTTCTCCAAATATCCATACAATAAATTTTGAAAAATAACCATTATAAAACGAGGGGAGGTTAGTCTAAGAACAGTAATTTATTCGACACAGCTCGCAAGAAGAAATATGTATTGTAAACAATCATAAATACTTACAAATGTTATATGAAGCTGGCCAAAAGCAATGAGACCCACAAACTCAAGAACTTAAACTTATCAAAGCATTAGTGTGAAGGAGAAAACCTAGCTGCTATCTAGTTTTAAAAAAAGTGTACGTGCATGTCTATATATACACGAAAACAGAGATAGTTGGAAATGCCGAAGCTGATGGAAGATACTTGGAATAATTGTGAGATGCTGGACACGGTACAGCCAATTCCACATTTCAGCTTTGGTTGGTGGCATCGCCGCATAAGTTTTCGGATAGATTAATGATTTCCTTCTTATATTCTAATAATTTAGGGCCTGTTTGATAACCCTTTTAATTTTAGTTTTTAGTTTTTATTTTTTGTGCTAGAGTATAGAGAAAAATGAGAGTAAGAATGTGAGTGATGATGAGAACGAGAGAGAGGAGGGGAGGAGAGAATGAGAGGGAAGGGTAACAAAAGTGAAAACAATTTCAAATAGATTTCAGTTTTTAGTTTTTGTTTTCGCTTTTGTTACTCCCCCCTCTCATACTCCCTCTTTTTCCTCTATATTCTAGCACAAAAGATAAAAACTACTAAAAACTAAAATTGAAATAATTATCAAACGGACCCTTATAATTTTAGTAAAATTTCCTTGGGATTGATGAGAGAAAAAGAACAAAAATAAGACATCGTACAGCAGGAAAGAGTTCAATCCTAATGTGCTGTATGCGATTTAACTCAAGTTTGGCTCTGGCAAGGATATTCGATTTAAGGTATATTCCAACTTTCTTTCTAAGACCATTCTGCAAAACAATTCCATATATCGAGATTCGAAACCGCATGTTTGTCACTGTGATGAAAAGTTAGCTATATAGATAAAATCTTCGTCATCTTGTTTAGACAAATGCAGTCCCTCACGTAAAAAATGAATTTATTTTATAGCAATTAAATCACAAAAATTGCTCGCACAAGGTATGAGATGAATTTCTAACCCTTCGTTTGAATGAAGGAATTGAAAATTACATAGAATTCTAAAATGACTGAATTTAGATTTCCATCATTTTAATTTATGGCAATTGAAGATTTCAATGTTTGAATTTATGTATGTTGAATTTTGTAAATGACACTACGGAAATTGTGAAATGACGCATATTTTGATAGAAATTAAACTCGGGAATTTGATGCCTCAATTTCCATGATTTTTTCCCCACATCATTTAATTCGCGCCTAAGTTGTCAAATAAGGGAATTGTCAATATCTCTCCTCTTAAATTCTCGACTTTTTAGCTAAATTCCGAGTTATTTTCCCTCATCCAAATGGAGGATAAGAGTTTAGTGTCCGTTTGATAATCATTTCAATTTTAGTTTTTAGTTTTCATTTTTTGTGCTAGAGTATAGAGGAAAATGAGAGTGAGAATGAGAGTAAGGATGAGATTGAGAGAGAGGATGAGAGGGAGGAGTAACAAAAGTGAAAACAAAAACTTGAAAGTAAAAATAATTTCAAATAGATTTCAATTTTTAGTTTTAGTTTTCACTTTTGTTACTCATCCCTTCGACGAGTTGTCTCATCATACACAATGCATAAGAAGATTATCCTAGAAGCCAAGGTTCTAAGATGCATGTTATGAACATGAAATTTGGGTCGTTCCATACATGTGTTATTAATTAGAGCGTTTATGTGATTGTGTTGTAGTAATGGAGATATCAATGGTATGAAATTATTTCTAGTCGTTACAAGAAAACATACAAATTTGAAAAAAGTAAATGGGAGTGCTGGTGATGGTGAAATATTCATCATAGCCTAATACTAATAATTTAGAAGTAGTAGGTGATTTGCTTGTCCATCATGGCCTATCTCTGCTTGGACAACAAGAAAATGTAGGGTAATATTTACCGAAAACGGACACTCTCGCTACCCGAAAACTAATGTTGCGTTCGCATGTGTCGTGGGTGCTTGGCTTGAAGTGATTGGTTAGGGAGGCCACTAATCTTACATATATTTTAAACAGGTGTAAAATTGATCTACATTAGAATTGCCCAAGGACTCTATTTCAATTAAAGCATATATGCACGAAATCATGTGGCATGTTAAATATGTTGATGTAAGGAAAATAAGGGATGCACACTATTATCATCTTATATGGACGATAGAGATTACTTGGCATGTAAGTTAAGTCTCATACGGAGTCTTTGATGGGAAGAACACTATGAAACATATGCTAGCTGAATTGATAAATACAGGGGATCGCTACTATCACAATCGGACTAGCAAAAATCTGTCTAGAATCTCATTGATTGTTTTGCATAAGGGGATTGAAGAGAGAGTAGAAAAGCCTTTGACAGTTGACGATGTCTTCTTCTGCAGGTTAGGGGTTGTGAACGTCTGTGAGTGATATTGTTGAATGTTCACAGTTCGAATGATCAAGAAATTGCATTATAATTTTCGACACATGAAACTAATCATTGCAAATGCTTTTTATTTATCAGTGTTGTGATACATAAAATAAAGCATGTTGTTTTCTCTGCCCAAAGGTGAGGATATTGTAGGAGGAAGAGAAATAAAATAAAACAAATGGACACTAGTTTCTTAGAAGAATAGGCTCTTTCATTATAATTCAGCACTACAAAATAACAATGATAAAAGACTTTAAAGACTTTTCTTATCATAACCACTCTCATATCTTAGACTCTTCATCAACCCACTAATACTCTCTTCCGAGTTATATTAGTTGTGTTCCGTACCGTCAACCCACTGTATTCCTAGTTATGGATTTAGATGGCTACGAACCCATTAAGATTTGTGGAAAACATTAAAGACTACACAAACCATAACCTAATCTTCCGAGTCGGCTATGTAATTTATGGTACTTGTCACAAGAAGCTTTCTATTAGGAATCTCCCTCCAGTCTCAACCCAATTCTTCAAATCATGCAATTAGTGGCCAATTAATTGAAAGCCATAACAAGCACTCAACATATATATATACAGAAATTCTCTTATGTGGACATCCGGACGTTATTATCGTGCGGACGCAGTGTATTTTGTACTACCCCTCTCTGTTTTCTTGCCTGTTTACAATAGGATCCGCACGATAATAACGTGCGGACATCTGGATAAGAGAATAAATATATATATATATATATATATATATATATATATATAATTAACAATATCAAAGAATTTGAGTATTCATAGCTATATCTTGGCCCTAGTAAAAAGAAATTAGTTCATGAAAGACTTATTGAGAAACATGATGGTTGATGAAGACATGGAAGACACTGAATTCTCTAAGTATAATGCCAAGGTTGCGCAAGTTCTCTTCGTATTCTCCATATGGTGTTTCGGCTTTGAATATGAGTGTGTAGGAACTTGATGGTGTAGGGTCTTTGATCAATGCGGAAATTCCCTATTTATAATACTCCTAGAAATCCTACTTATCTAAGGTATAATTATAATTATTATAAAAATACGATTCCTTCTAATATAGGGTCTTCTTTATTTCTCATTGTTTGATTTGGTAAGACTTGAACCGTCTTGAACTAGGAAATTTGACAACACTTCTTGCGACAAAAGGAATGACTTGGCTTCTTTTTAATTAATCTCCAATCTTCATCTTCTTGCCCATTTTGACCTCAATTTCTCCTACTTCACAATTCCTTCACAAATCTCACAAAACAAATTAAAACAACCAATTTAATCCAAGAAAATTAACAAATAAATAAGTAAAGGATGCATAAAATATATGTAAAATATAGGCTTATCAAATAACCCCAAACCTATCTTTTGCTAGTCCTTGAGCAAAACTGAAAATAAAAAATAATTTAAAACAAACAAACTAAACTAAACCACTTTCGCAGGAAATCTCGATGACACTTAGTATGTGCCACAAACCTTTAAACCCCAAATGAAGGAAAATCCAGTCAAGAAAAAAGAGTACACCGTAAAATCCCCAAATGAATGCAATAAAAGTTTAAAAATTCTCTATTTGGTGCAAAATAATTTTTAGTTTAGTTCAATGGGTTGGGTACAAAAGTAAATTAAATTTTTTTATCATTTGAACTAAAGGTTTAAAAAAAAATAATAAATAAAGTACAAGCGATAGTCTAAATTAGAGGGAAGAAGATTTTCTCACACACACACACAAATGATGCCATAGGGGTTCGAACCTGAGACCACTTGTTTGCAAGTTAAGGCTCTTTTCTTCTAGGTTAGACCCCGTTGGCTAAAGGGTCTTACTTATGCCACAAAATGTTTGTTAAATAGTTTATGCTTATTTTGAGTATGATAGTGTAACTGCCTATGTTGAATCGACAATCCACTAAGCCCAAGTGTCAGAGTGTCAGACACTCCTTGGACACTCATGTCCATGATCAAAACACTCCTCATACACGGTCAAGACACTCTCCGAACACGGGTCAACTCATACTTAAGGTCAACTAATGTCTTAATTCAATTATAATTCATATAAAATTAATAAACTATATTTGAAAGGCTTGGAAAGCTTGAATTTCATTATATATGATATTGTGAAATTAGAGTATGAACATCAATAATTTATTTTTTCAAATATATATAAGTATTATTATATAATAATAAAAAATTAATTGATGTGTCTCCGTGTCGTGCAACATAGGCAACCGCGACTTAAAATTCTTTTACTATTTATTAAGAGTGCTGCTATTTCCATCCATTTTATCTTCAAAATTTTAAAGACAAAATATCAATAGACCACCCAATGCATTTTGTACCATATTATGAACTTGACCATAATACAAAGAGGGAACATTGTATTGTATTGAATTAGAATTAATTTTAAAGTTTTTAAACCAGATTCAATACCATGTTATGAATTTGACCATAAACATGAACCAAATTCTAGATTTGCAATCTGACATTCCAAAAGAAGTCAAAAGAGCAAATGAACACTTAACCTATTCTCATTGGCATTTTATATTTCACTTAATTTTCCTTGTACAGACATATCCTTTTGTCCTGATTTTGTTTCCTTTTACCATTTTAAAAAACCAAATCCATTGTTTTAAATTCTGAAAAAAAGAAATACATTCTTTTGAATTGAATGGGCGGGAAGATACACTGAATATCTATCCTTCAATTACTTACCCATTTATGAATGTATAATGTAAGTGGTAACCAACCAATCCCTATAGTATATATACAGACCATACACCAATATGATTTTCTTCAAATCAAAGCTTAAAAACTTTTGATTCATCATTCATCACATTCACATCAAAAATTTAAATTTAAATTACAATGTATCCTCATTGCTTCCTCACATTGATACTGATGATCACTCTACTCACTCCTCTTGCCACCGCCAGTGCCACAACAAACCGATATCCTGGTGCCTGGATGCCTGTAAACACCAGCGATCCAGTTGTAGTAGAAAAGGGAAAGTGGGCTGTTTTGGAGTACAACAAGAAAGTCACAAACAAGTTGGTTTTTCAAAGGGTGGTTTCGGGTGAGACCATTTATATATCAGGCATCTTTTATGGGCTTGTCGTTGCGGCTAAGAATGAATCCTTGCCTAACCCACCTGAAAACTACCATGCTGGTGTCTGGGCCAAATTTTTTGAACCCTTGAAATTAAGAACCTTTTACAAAGGGAACTGAAGAAAGATTATTGTTTCTTTAGTCTTGTTCCAATTTGCTGTCTCCAGAGTCGTTCTATAATAAGGTCCATATATATGGACTTCAAGTGAGAGTCTAGTTTTAGCCGTTGGATTACTTTGATCTTGTCAAATTGTTCTAAGGTCAATATATGGAGGCCTCATTATAGAATTTCGCTGCTGTATCGCTTGATTATATATTAATATAATAAATAAACAGATGCTTTTTCCAACATAACAGATGTTTGTCATAGGATATTATTATTAGGAGTAGAGCAAAGATGCAAAATCAAGCACCACATCTGTGTAGTAGTGTAATACCAGTAAATTTGTCTCCCATTGTTTGTGTGTAAAAGTAATGACTCCCATCCCATCCCATTGTTTTATAGGTCCTCCTTCCACCTAGCTAACATGTCCAAGTTCCAACATAACATATATATAATATATCAGATGTGAAATTCCTATGCACTCTCCCATTTCCAATGGAATAGATAATTAATAACATGACTTTGTTGTTTGATTTTGGACATTTTTCCTTAATTTGTTTAGCCAATCTACCAAGCCTCCAACTAGTTTGAGTCTTGTAAATGCATACCGAACAGAGCCAGAATATAATATTGCAATAGTTTTGTCATCCTGATTCCTGTCCTGGTGTTTGAAATATGGCAGTTTCTTGTACATACTAACATAACAAAAAGAGAGAAGACTAAAAACAAAATTAATTAGAAAACACCATTAATAATCTTCTTTTATTTAGACATAATAAGGATGAGTCCTTTTCCTTCAACTTAACATATTTCTGGAGTAAATGACAGTTTTGATGCCCCAACGTTATAGGCTTTGTTTGTAATTGTTTTTCATTTCTTTCTTATGTTTCTTTCTAATTTCTAGGGTTTAATTCATTTTTTTAATTTTGTTAAGTTCAATCTTCACACACATTGAAGAAACTTGTCTCTAATCTCTAGTTTCTAGTTTATAGTTTATTTTCCTATTATTGGGAATTATTTGATGGGTATCTGCAGTGCTTGGTTTATATGCTTTTGCTATGATTATTGTTTTTCGTTTTATCAAAGCTCTAGTTATTGTTAATTTGTATGCTTTTGCTTTGGTTTGTTGTCTTGTGCATGGAGTTGTGTTTTCTATTTCTTTGGTTGATTTTGTCTTGGTGACTTGTGCTGTCATCCAAAGTTGGAAGTCCTATTTTTTCTGGAAGTTTGAGAACATAGTTTAGGACTGAAATTGACAGTTTTTTAGGTGACCCCTTTCTCGTTAGTTTAGGACTGAGATTGGCCAACACATTGACTATATATCTTGCCTGTGTTCATGTTGTAAATTGTTTTCTAGAGTAAAGTTAGCTTAGTTTATGATCGATTGGCAGCCTTTCGTCTCTCTCATTCAATTGGGTCAGCCATTTGGCACCTTATGCGATAGTGGGAAGGATTGGCTTTGTTTGGTTAAGTGCATTAATTCTTTTCTTTTCTTTGTTTGGCTAATGTGAACTTTGTTCTCACATCTTCTTGCTCTTTTTTCTTTTGCAGGCCCCTTCTTCTTCTGTCCTTTCGTGGCTATAGGCGGCCCATAAGCAAAACTAGCAGATGCTATGGACGTCCTACAAGAAGCATTGCTTTATGTGTTTAGTTCAATCCAATAGGATTTTTTATGTAATTAGTTAAGCTGTAGTATGGTCATTGACTTGAGGACATGGCCTAACTAAATTTGATGCATCTATCTTTTTGGAAACACCACAAATAATGCATTGATGGGATTGACGTCATTTTGGAAACACCACAAATGGTATAACATATTGCGAGCATTAAAGCCAGATGGTTCATGGTTGTGGGGCTTCTTAATTTCATTTTGGAATTGTGGATCGTCATTTTGGAAACACCACAAATGGTATAACATATTGCGAGCATTAAAGCCAGATGGTTCATGGTTGTGGGGCTTCTTAATACTATTCTATAATTTCTCGTTTATTTGTATGTATTAATGGTGGAATTGTGTGCAGTGAATTAAACAACTTTGGCATAGAGGATGAATTTATAACTTTTTGCATATATGAAGAAATTCTGACATTGACATCTACATGTAAATTCTAAGTTTTGCATATATGCATATCTTGAAATTCTTGAAGCATGAGTTGAGGTAAGTGGTTGTAATTGATACATTAATCACATTCTTTGTGTTTGTATACAAATAAAGACTCAATTATACATAAACTCAGCGGAATTTGTAACTTTAACAACAATAAAAAAGCCTTTGGTTTGTAGGAAAATAAATGTACATGCATGTCAATTTGGTAATTATAATAACAAAAAAAACTTACATTTAATTATTTAAAATTTATTATTTTTAAATATTAAAATAATTATTTTTTAATCCGACATAGCACCAAACATAGGTCTTTACTATTTTTACAATCCAGCTTCTTAGTCCGACATAGCACAAAACATAGGCCAATACTTAATCCAGCTTAGGCCAATCCGAGCTAATCCAAGATAGTCCCAGAATTTAATCAAGTCCATGACAGTCCGCCGTACCAAACGACCCCTTAAGGTGTCTCATCTTGATTGGTTGATTGAGCACCTACCACCTTGACCATTGGGTTGTGTTTCATCAAAACTCAGACGCAACATTCATATATATATATATATATGTGTGTGTGTGGGTGTGTCCTGCCTGTAATGTAATGTGCATACACAATCTGAATAGGTATATATGCTGCAACACATGAGTCTAAAATAGGATTAGGAATAGGCGTAATTCCCCTCGGATAGGCTATGGGCCTACCTAATCATATACATATTTTAATGTACCAACAGCACCAAACATTACAATAGTGATCACGTTTCCAAACAAAGACCAAAACATGAAACCTGATACACATAGCAAAGACCAAAACATGAATCATAAGCTCAGAGAAGAAGAAAAATATCTTATTGATTTCTTACTGATCAATATGAGAGTAACTAAGACAGTGGCAATGGGAAACTTCAACACAAAAAGAGAAAATTGTACATGTGCTTGCAGGATGGAACTAAATTAATCTTGTATAGCCTAGCCTCATCATTATGGCATCGCATTCACTAAGCCCAAGTGTCGGAGTGTCGGACACTCGGGCACTTTGTCTAACGGTCAACGCCGTGTTCACGGTCAAGACATTCTCTGGACACAGGTTAACTCATACTCACGGTCAACTAATGTGTTAGTTCAATTATAATTCATATAAAATTAATAAACTACATTTGAAAGGTAAAGGACTTTCAGGACAGTGGGACATTTATTTGCTAAGGTTGTCATGATTTTTTTTTACACCCAATTATGCTCTCAAATGTCATGATTTTTTTTGGGATGAAGAAGTCCGCCCTGGTTGGAACCCTTTTGTAGTTGATGATATGACTGTGCCCCTTAATTTCATTCAATGAAGTTCTTTCTTCTGCTAACAGATTGGTTATAGG
This sequence comes from Prunus avium, assembly GCF_002207925.1. The sequence continues at coordinate 73,200 of NW_018922221.1, read as the reverse complement.
AGTGGAGATGCAAAATCAATCACCACATGAGTAATACATTGTTTCTGTGTTAACCTCCGTAAAAATAATGCCTCCCATTGTTTCGTAAAGTGCAGCACATTGCAATGCCTATAAGTCCTAGCTAACATGTCCAAGTTCCCAATCCAACAGAAGGCATGAGATATGAAATTCCTATGCTCTCTCTCTCTCTCTCTCTCTCTCTCTCTCTCTCTCTCTCTTCCAATGTTCTAGCTAATAAATAAGTAACATCATATTATTTCGTACATTGTTTTTTTAAATATATATTTTGGATAATTTGTTTACCCAATCTACCATGAAAAGTAATAACTCATTTCTAAGCCTCCAACCATTTTGAGTCTTGTAAACGTATACGAATTTAAGGGGGCGTTTGGTATCCTATTCAAATAGGGAACTCAAAAACTTTGATTTTTCTTAAAACCAAGGAGTTCTTAAATTTATTTTTAAGATTCAAAAACTTGTTTGGTATGCAACTTGAAAACTGTTTTCAAATCTTAAAAATTTGAGAACTTGTGGGTTGTTAGAAAAAAAAAAAAAAAAACATATATTTTTTGTTTTTAATAATTGGGGTGTTTTCTTAGTTGTTCTTGAGTTTGAGTTTTTAAAAATAGGGACCAAATAGGTTTTCTTTGTTTTGGACTCAAATTCTGTTTTTGAGTTTAAAAAGTTGGATTCAAGTTGAATACCAAACAGGCCCTAAGAAGCTGCAACATTTTCATATTGACAATAGTTCATCTTCTGTTTAGCCAAAACAAAAGATATCATCACCTAGACTTGATCTGAGTAAGAAATTTGTTATGTTACCACAAAAGAAAGGCCCTGCCTGCTTGCTGCCACTGATGTTTTCTCATCTAACGAAACAACAAAAAGCATTGAATCTAAGATGCATCATTGATTTCCATATAAAAGAAAGAAAAAAATCTCCATAAAAATAATGCCTCCCTCTCAGTGTCCTTGTTATCTTATCACTGCACATTGCAATGCCCTTGATAACATAACAAAACAACAACGATTTAACCATTCATAAACTGATTCATGACATGAGGCATCCATCCATATTAATTAAGCACAACAATAAAAGACTTAGATTAGACTGATAAAATAGAATTAGAAAAACACATGCCTTGTATTTCTGGTTCTGGAGATTAATAATTAACAGTACAGCACCATGATCGATCGTTGATGACTTCTTTTTATTTAGACATAATAATATTAATATATGGATGGGATATTGTACTAGTACCCTCAACCGATCAGCATCTTTCTGGAGCAAATGACAACTTGGATGCCCCAACATCATATTCAAATCTGTGGTTGAACTGCTGGAATGCTCCGAAAATATTTCCTGAAAAATCTTTGGATGCCCCCATCATCAAGCAGAATTCCTTGAATTCATCAAAAAGTTGAAAAGTTGTTTCTTCTTTTAACTCGAGGTGGGCGCCATCAAATTCAAACACCATCGGCGGTGCAACCGAAAACAGCTGGCTGCCTGGGCCTTCTCCTCCTCCTATTGTTGTTGCTGCTGCTGCTATGTCTGTGATGTCATAGCAGAGGTCCATTCCGGACTTAGTTTTGTTGAGAGGCTGCACCAGCCACTCGTCCACGAAGTAGGAGACCATGGCCTTGCGCACGGCTTGATAAACTCCGTCCACCAACATAGAGTACTGCGAGCCCGAATCTATAGCAACTCCATAGTCGCTCTCGGATATAAACAGCTTTGGATCGATCGGAAGAATCGATCCATTCAGGCTTATACCCGTCACATTTAGATAATAGGACTCGTCGGAAGGCCCCACAATTGGCGTCGTTTGGATTTGACTCTCATGACCCGAGAGCTCTGCCTCCTCACCGAAAAACAGAGGCGCCTCGTCTCCAACACGTCTCGGCAGGCAGTAGGAGAATTTCAGCAACGTGATATCGCTCAGCTGGAGTAGGAAGTGTTAATTATGTAGTCAATTAATGTGTTAATTATGTAGTCAATTAATGTGTTGATTATGTAGTCAATTAATGTTTGGCACCTACTATGTTTGGCACCTACAATATTTGGGGGGCTTGACTAGGTTGGTTGCCTAACTAGGTTGGTTGCCTAACTTGGTTGGTTGCCTAACTTGGGGGGCTTAGGAACTTGTATATATATGTGTTGATTGTAAGTAATGTGAGATATAAGAAAGAATTCTAAAACCAGAAAATTATCTTCTCTCATTCTCACATTCTCATATTCTAGCTTATCTCTACACAAATCTCTACACTTTGTTTGGCATGGTATCAGAGCAATCGATTTTGGTTGCCTCTGCATAACCTTGTTTTACCTTGCTCTTACCTTGTTCTTGCCTTACCTTGCCTCTACTTAATCTTGCCCTTACTTCTTTGCTCCTATATTGTTCCAACACAAAATTTGTGTTGAGTTCCCTTTGTTGTTTTATCCTTCCGCTGCATATACTTATCCCTACGTAATTTTGTTTTTCCCTTATCCTTGCCATTGCTTTGCCTTTGCTTAAATCTTGTCCTTGCCTTGCTGTGCCTATGCATAACCTTATCTTCCATAACCTTGTCCCTACATAATTCAAACTCGTGTCCCTTTGGTTACTTTGTTCTGTTGTACCCCTATTGTGTTCTTTAAATCTTCCGCTACATTTACGTATCCATACTTTCACACAAGACCCGCAACATGGCACCCAAGGCTGCTTATGTCATGACTACCGGTGAGTCTCCATCTCCTGCCTTACTCTCCGACTCCAACCCCGACTCAGGTACACGCTCTACTACATGGATAATTGATACTGGTGCCACTGATCATATGACTTTTGACTCCACTGTTTTTTCCACCTTATCTCCTAAATCTCATTATCCTTACATCACTAGTGCCAATGGGGCTTCTTCTAATGTTGCTGGAGAAGGGACTATATCACTTTCCCCTAAATTATCTTTATCTCATACACTACTTGTCCCCTCTATTAAATGCAATTTGTTGTCTGTTGGGAAATTCCTTGACTCACATAATTGTTATGCCACATTCTATCCTTCTCATTGTAAGTTTCAGGACCTTACGACTCACGAGACGATTGGGCATGGTAAACGGAGAGGGGGGTTGTATACCTTGACGGTCTCATCACCACCACGAGCTGTCCATGTTCAAAACTCACGTGCTCAACAACAGATTTGGCTATGGCATCGTCGCTTAGGACATCCATCGTTTGGCTACCTTCGACGGTTGTTTCCATCTTTATTCCAAGGCTTAGTTGATTCTCAGTTTAAGTGTGAAACATGCGTGTTGGCCAAGAGCCATCGCACTGTATTTCCATCAAGTGATAGTAAAACAGAATTTCCTTTTGAGTTGATTCACTCCGATGTTTGGGGCCCTGCTAAAGTCTCTTCTACTGGCAAGAGGTGGTTTGCTACATTTATAGATGACTGCACCCGCATGACATGGGTGTACTTGCTCACCCATAAAAGTGATCTTACTACCACAATTCGTGAATTCCATGCTATGATCACCACTCAGTTCCAAGCATCCATCAAAGTGTTCCGGTTCGACAATGGTGGGGAGTATTGTTCGGTTCATTTTTACACATGATTTTTCATGTTATTCACCCACTATTTTGAGTTAGTTCTTGACATTTTATAGTTTTTTACTTC
>NW_018922221.1:0-62676 GCF_002207925.1 Prunus avium | reverse complement strand
ATCTCCCAAGTAAGTTCTTTTCTATGCCTTAGACTGGTAAGGACTTCATAATTTTTCACAATATAAAACTGGTAGTTCTGGCCAGAATGAATGATAACAGAGTGAACCGCTTTCAGGCAGAACTCCCCTTTACAAAGCTCAAAAAGGGAAAACTGACTATGAAAAGACAAAAAGAGGGTTCTGCTTCCATTTCTGTTTGGGTAGATGCCTCTGTTCTGGGTTGGATTGGGTATGCCTGTGCTAGACTGGACTTTTAACAACTTCAACTGCTAGGCTTCAGCTGCAAATCGATGCCAAAGCTTGAGTTTGGCAGCGCTTTAATCTATTTCAAGCCCTGGAAGGCTTTTGGATGGGCATAACTGGGACTTTTCCAGTCTGAAAGGGGTAGAAGTGGTTGGACTTAAGCTGGAATTGTACTGTGGTACCTGTGCTGCTTAGTCAAGGCTCTCCATAAATTTGTTAAGGTTTCCCATATTCGTGAAAACTCAAACTCTGCTTGTCTTGGCTTTACTGAACCAAATTTGTAATGAGAGAAATCTCGTTTTGCTGGTTTGTGAACTGGGATTCGAATCAGAAACAGTGTTCTAACTGTCTTTGCTGGGAAAAAGCAGTATGATTCTACAAGCTTGTTGTGAAGCTTTTGAAATTGAAATGTTTCAGACTCTAGGTCTGTTTGAATCTATTTGAAGATTTTCTGAGATCAAGTGATCATCTTGAGTGTTTGTCTTTTGACTGAGTTTTTGGTTGTGTTGATTGTGTGTCTACTCTATTCAGTCTCTCCTGTATTTATAAGAAATGATTTTGGCAATTTTGATTTTTTTAATATTTGGGCGGCAAAAAAGAAAAAGATCTTTTAATTAAAAAAGAAAAAGAAAAGGAGTTCTATCCATTTTCTGGCAAGTAAAACACTCAACAATCAGTTCCTGAAGTGATCATTTCCCTGTATTTTGATGGGGTGTCATACTTTTCTTCCTTTTCGACTGCTTTTGCAAGAATCTGAAGCTTGTGATGGTAAGTTCTCAGTTTTTGTACAACTCCCTGTTTTCCGCTTATCTGCTTTTCATAGAAACAGAGTCTGCTTCTCTTTTGAAAATGGTGCCTTCTTTTGAGCAGAAGAATATCCTTGAATAAACAAAACGGAACTTGATCTCCTGGCAGCAGAGTCTTTTCAGAGACGTTCTTCTTTAAATCTGTCTCTGTTCATCCCTTATTAATTCTAGTTGAAATTGTTGACTTTTCTTAGAACAGAGGGTCACGTAGGTCTGTCTCTTTTTTCTTTTAATTTAAAACTAGTTGAGTCAAGTTTTGTTTCAAACCCAATTTGAGTTCCTTCGAGGCCCAAGTCTTTTCTTGATTTTGACTGCTTCCAAGCCTCCAGTGTTTGGGCCGAGTGCATTGCTTTGGCCTGTTTATTGGATAATGGGCTAGGCGCGTCGATGGGCTGAGGGCTTCAACTTTTTAGGCCCAAACAGGTGGCCTGAAAAATGATGTGGGCTTTTGCTTTTGGACTGGGCGTGCCAAATTTAGGCCCAAACAAGTTGTTGGTTTTTGCAATGCATTGCAAACATGTTTGAGTTTAAATTAGTCCAACATTGGAAAACTAGAGTTCCGTGGAGGTCTTTATAAGACTTACTCTTTATAAGACTAACAAACACCAATGGGTTGTGTAAGCTGGGACTTAAACCCAGTTCTCTTGCTTGTTAGGCAATTGTCCTTGTCCGTTGGACTACAAACACAACTTGTCCATTAACGCCATTAACTTTAAAACATGAAACTGTCTAGAAAAACATGAAAATGAAAAATAAAAATAAAACAAGTAGGGAAAAGAAATAGAACCAAACTATGTTGCCAATCCCCGGCAACGGCGCCAAAAACTTGTCGTGTGATTACAGCTGCACCAAAATGGATTCAGTTGCATCCTCCACTTGTGATACTCGCAAGTGCACGAGCCGTTTGGTAGTATAGCGTATGTAAGTGCGAGGTCGATCCCACGAGGATTGGTGATTGAATGATCCAATTTATTTTTCCTACACAAAACAGAAATGAAAAAGACAGGAAATAAATAAAACAAGGAAGAAAGAAATTAACTAACTCAAGTAGATAAGTTCCCAAGTTCAATTTAGATTAATGGATTGGTTCTGGCTAAAGTATGATTAAGCCATGGTGTGTGGTCCTAACCTTGTGTTCCTAATTCCCTAATTTGATCATTTGTTGTCTAACCTAAAATTAAGCATTAGGAACCCATTAAGCATAGAAGAACATTTTAAACAACCAAGTATGTATCTAATCCCTGTTGTCGAATGTCCATACGTACTCTTCCTATTCATAGTTCAATTCGAATTAAAGCATGGTGTATACTCTTAATTCAAACCAAGATAGCTAACTTGCAAGCCTAAATGGTGATCAATCATTCAAATTAGCATATTAACTTATAAGCATAATGAATAAGAACAAAAACCATAATTGAAACTTGGAAACTAATTCAACTTGAAAACTTAAGAAAAGAATTTACATTACAAAGAAAAATAAACTACAACTAAGAAGCAAAGGGAAAGCTAGAATTGAGAACTAGAAAGCAAAATTAAGAGAATTTGAGGGAGAGAAGGGAGGGGAGCTCTAGAGAAGTGTTTGAGAGCTCCCCCCCTTGGGGTGTGTTTACAAGCTTAGAGAACTTCCCTATTTATAGGCCTAGGGGAAGTGAAAATCTGAATTATACAATAGAGTTCACTAACCACACTCACTTCACCAACTTACAACACTTAATTCACCTAACACACTATTGCATTTGAAAACAATTCTTCTTGTCATTAAGCTTAGTGTTGCATCATCCACTTCAACTTCAATTAATTCATTTGGCTGCTGCAAAATTCCACTCAAAAATAGGTATTGAATATGCTTCACCAAACTTTCCCACAATCAACAACACTTCATCATGCATATGTCATGCATGACAATGCATTGCAGCCAGCTTGTGGGCTCGTTTTGGGCTTGTGGCTCCAATCTGAAAAATCTGGAAAAATATGGATCTTGAAGCTCTTTGAATTATCTTTCCAAGCATATGCAGCCCAACTCAAGGAAAAATCGGAAAGCCCTTCAAATGTGATTTTTGTCCCAGTAACGCAGATGCTGCCGAATTTGACCTTAAGTTGCCAAAACATGTATAACTTTCTCTAGAAGACTCGGAATCATGAACCGTAAAATTATACAGAAACTAGACTTCCGTATCTTTCCAATGATATATGGCTCATCATCTGGTTCTTCTTGAGCAAGTACAGTCCAATCCGTGAAGTTGACTGATCTGCAGACACCGTTTTGAGCTAACTTGTCTCCAAAATGCAATTAGTGAGTCCTTAAGTTTATTACACTGAAACAAACACAAAACTTATTAAAAGCACAAGTTTAACTCAAAAACATAGCCAAATCATAAATTAGAAGGGTACAAAATGATATGTAAATATGCACCGATCAAGCCTTGGACCTTGGGGCTCTTGAATAGGTATCAACCACTTTATATAAACACGAGCCCTGATTGTAGTACTGAGTGTTTTGACTTCGAGATGTATCCTAATGACATTTTTATAGCTTACTCAAGTTCTTCATCATCGAAATCTGACCTGTCGATGTTCATTCTTTTTCTCTTACTGAAGACCTTGTATTGTCAAATTAGTTGGTTCATTAAAAAATATAATAATAAAAAATTCTACTTATAGTAGGCACTACCACATCCTTGGGCTCACGAGTGAGTCCCACTTTTTGCTAAAAGCATTTTTAAGGCTACCCCTATAACGGAAAGGCTAGAATGAGGAGGTTGAGTGAGGAGGTTATTTGAGGAGGTGAAATCTCACCATCAACAACAAAAAACAAAGCACATGGGGGGGTGTGCATTGGGGGGTCCACACCCCTTTTGATGGTGAGATGGGCCTCCTCAAATAAACTCCTCAAATAGCATCCTCATTATAGAAGCTCCCACCCCTATAAGCCTACCCTAGAAGAGAGTTGGGTAGAATTACTTGCTTAAAGGCCCAACAGTTCGATAGCCCGCTTTAATCTTATTATTGCAAAATCTTTCCGCCTCTCAAGTGGAAATACTCTCGACAGAATCTAATCTATATAGATTTTTTCTTTGATAAACAAAGGATGGAGACGTCTTTGAAACTTGAATTTGGCCTATATACTAGGGTAGCGTTAAACGAACTTTAAAATTAATTGAGTACAACTTATTACAAAATTACTTATTGAATTACTAATTTACCCTAATGTAAAATAACCAAAAATGATATATTGAATTGTGAAACAAACGTGACCTTACTCACCATATTCAACCTCAATCCAACTTCATCCAATCTCAAGGTATAATTAATTTAGGGAGAAGCAACCCCAACATCCCCTGCAGCCCTCTGCACTTACAAGGTGATGCATCGATGAAAACCAATGCTTATTTCAAACAATTTGGGGTTGCCTATATGCCAATGTGCCCCCTAGCCTAGTCTGATTATGAGTTAGAATTGCTTTCGCTTTCTACTCTCTACTTGCGGCCATAGTTCCCAATGAATTGCATAAACAATGATATTATACTAAGATTGAAACAAAATGCATAAAATATGACAACAAGCACATCAAACTCACATCAGGAACAACAATTTGATCTGTATCTGTGTTCTCAATCAGCGGCGCATTTGAGAAGTTCGGTTTCTCGTGCTTGTAATGAACTGTGGCTGTTTAGAATTCGAACTCGTCACAGCCAGCTTTTGAATGGATTTTGTGTTGTGTGATAGAGTGTATTAGAGAATACTAAGGGTATTTTTGGTAGATAAATAGGGTGTACTTAGTTAATTTTACATTTTAATTTAAATATTATTAGATCATATGGTGTACTGAGTTAATTTTAGGGCTCGTTTGACACCACCCATAATGGAGATTTGAATGGTAGGTCGTTAGAGTGAGCAAAAATAGAAAGCACTGTCTATGAAATGAAATTGTTCGTGGTCCTTCCATAAAAACGTACAAATTTGAATAAAGAAAATGCAAGAGTGAGTCTTTACATTCACAGCTAGATCCCAAAGAGAGAGAGGGGCAGGCAGGAGGACGGTGAATTTAATACATTGACCATAAATTAAATGACCGATAGTTGGTTATAGCTGGTAGTTGCACACATTTATTATTAATTTCGGCTAGCCCAAAATGCAGAACAAAAACAAATCCCTTTCTCACTCAAGCAACCCAATATTTAACTTCAACCCCCACTCACTTTGAGCAGAAACCAAAAAAAAATTACCACACAGAAAAATGGGCAGAGCCATCATGTTGTTGATGATGATGACGGCGACGATGCTACATGCCGTTTTGGCGCAGGAGGCCCCGGCTTCGGCTCCGGGGCCGGCTTCGCCGGATTGCGAAACGGCCCTTCTGGGGCTGGCGGATTGCCTGTCGTATGTGACGCAAGGCAGCAAATTGACAAAGCCGGACAAGCCGTGCTGCCCTGAGCTGGCGGGGCTCGTGAAAAACACCCCAATCTGCTTGTGCACTTTGCTGGCCAACAGCAGCGCCAGCAGCAGCTACGGCATTGATGTCAACAGGGCTCTTAAGCTTCCCACTGTTTGCAAGGTTCAGACGCCACCTGCTAGCGAATGCGCACGTACGTCTAATTTAATTTCTTAATTTTTTTTTTATATAAGCGATAGTTTAAATTACTCTAAATTAATCTGCTTTTCGAATCTTCATTAAATTTTAAATAATTTTGCATTGCACGTAGGCTTAGTTTTCTTACAATGAAAACGTGCACCCTATCTCATATCAACTACCAAGTTGGCTTTCTCTGTAGGTTATTGATGCCGCAGCTACCTTTAATTTTTAATTGAATTAGCATTTATTTTTTTGCTAAATAATTGAATTAACATTCAGTAACTATGAAATATTATTTGTTTATTTATTAGTGCATATATGCATTATTTAAGTTTAACTCTCTTTTTAATTAATAACACGAATTATTACTGTATTATTCAGGTATTCAATTTTTTTAAATTTGAATTTGAAAATTACAAATTCATAATATTATTTTACTTTTTTTTTTTAATAATTCTATTTTCTGGCTCTTTTTTTTTTCCTTTTCCATTTTGAAAAATAAATTTTAGAATTTGCTGAATCATAATGATGATATTTTTCTAAAAATGCCCAAAAATGATTACGGAAAAATAAAATAAAAAAAGCAACCAAATCTATAGCAAGAGCACCGACTTTGTTCTTATTTTGTTTTTTGGGTACATGACTTTGTGTTTATTTAATGAACAGAAAAGAACAGATAGCCTCTATCTCAGACTTTAAATTTTCCATTCGTCTACATTTCATAATGAATTAGTTACTCGTTAGAAAATATGTCAAAATAAATGACCCACTTCAGCTTATATATATATATATATATATATATTTGTTTGTGAGGAAATTATTATATGGTATTGTAATATGGTTACGTGGTGTAATTTATTTATGTTGTATAATATAAGTATATGATATGATTGATATTTTCCATTTTTAGGATATATTATCGATAAATATTCACTTATATTATTACACGTGAAAGAATTATACTACAACCAAGGTGGTTGGTGTGAGTGGTTCGGCACTCTCATTCCTTAAGAGAGGTCAGGGGTTCGATCCCTGCTCTCGTACGGAGTCACCACTTTGGCCAACACTTTACCCCTTACGGGCCGACCCGGTGTGAGTGGGGATTAGTCTGGGTTGTGGTTAAGGCTTAAAGGTGCCACTCATAGTTGGGGCCCATCCAGGACCACCTCATGGTTCAGACAAAAAAAAAAAAAGAATTATACTACAAAGTCACGCACATATATATGTCAGAATGTAACTTGTCTAGAAAGACGAATTCTATGAGCCAAGTATTTTCCTTCCAGTAATGTCCTTACAAACAGAATCAACGGCATGACGTGCGTGAGTAAACAGCTGCCGACCTCCCACATTTCAATGCTCTCATCAATCTCTTTAATGGTTCCTACCAGAAAATTTCCACTCATCACATGTCGCCGTATAGAAGAAACCAAAACACTCACATGGCCTCTGTTCTTCTGTCCACACAAATCATAATGAACAAACAACTTCCACTCAAACACGGTCCCTTTGTTTTCTTTGGGTACAGCCAAAAGGGTTAATTATTTTTAAATATATATTTTCTTTTTTGGTCTGCTTACAAATTTGTGGCCAAAAGTGTTTTACAGTATCTATTTTACAGTTGACCATAGAAAAATCTAAGTTTAAAAATTAACGAGTTTCACTGTCGCATTTTCATTAACGCCTTAGAATACAACAGGTTTGTTACTATGAACTCGTTTGGGAGTGCTTTTTTCAGAAGTGCTCATGTCAGTGGTGCTTTTATGCCAATAACGGTTCTACAAAGAAGTAATTTGTTGTTTGGCTACCACACATAAAAGAGCTTTTGATATTTTGTTGAGCAGTTAGCTAAAAATCACTTGACATATAAATTGCTCCAATTGGTCATACTAACCTTTATTATTATTATTATTAATATTTTTTGGCTAAATTTTACAGTTGCTGGAATTCCAGTGGGAGCTCCTTCTGAAACGCCAGCTAACTCTCCTGGTATGTTTTTGCTTTTAATTAAAGCTATAATAAAACATATCCCCAGAAGAAGCATTAGAATTTAGTAACAGCATTCTTCTAATTTTATTATTTATAGGTTCAGGGCATACACATCAAGGACCCTCTGCTTCCGCTTCAAAGACTGCCAACTCTGTTATGGCTTTCCTCGCTGGCGTAGTTATTGCAGTTCTTCCCATTTGGTGATTCATTTGGATTTAGATTTCTTTCAAAATTTTCATTTAATCGATTGTTGTTGTTGCCAAATGATATATTAATGTTATTAACTCCATTATATTATTAAGGAATTTTTATTTATGTTAATGTTATTAACTCCATTATATTATTAAGGAATTTTTATTTACATCACATAATTAAAATAGAGTACTATATTTATTTAGAATCGAAATTATTTTGAATGTGACTGCCATTCTGGCAAATATGAGTTGGCTTGAATGCGATGTGCTTCAGAAAAAAATATATATACAATATTGTTTTTCTTTTATGGAAGGTTTAAATATTTCATTGTAAATCACAGCGATTTTTGTAGAAATGTCACATGAATTTATACCTCAGTTTCAATTTTTCAATTTAAAGAAAAATTTAAGCCAAATGTCATCTTAATTTTTCAAAATCTATGATTTGTCATTTAACTTTTACTTCCTACAATTTTTCATTCATTTTAAGGGTATTTTAGTCTTTCTATTTTTTCAAGAAAAAAGAGACCTCTCTCCCTCTCTCCCTTTCTCCCCCACCCACCCCAACCCCACCCGCCCCCAAAACACATCACACTGGTTGCTTGTCTAATGGGTGATGCGTGTGACAGTCAATTTTTGTTAAAATGCATGTCCCCGCCCCCACATCCCAACCTCTCCTACTCTAGCACTAGAATATGAAGCGTGCATAGTCTTGTCGGAGAAAAGAATCTGCAATACTGCGTTACTGTTGGAAAAATTTGGGGTCATAATACCAAAAAGAAAAAACATAAGAAAAAGGTGGATTCGGTTTGGGTGGGCTGAGGGAATTGTGTGTGGAGGGTAGTTGTTTCATGGTAGATAGTGAAGGACGAAGGGGCTGTGAAAAGGGAAGGGGAAATGAATTTCAAGGTAGTCGGGGTTGGTTGGGTCCGCCCGCCGGTGGGGATGGGGGAAGGTTAGAAATTTTTTTTTTTTAATTGTTTAAAAGATATAAAAAAAATTTATAATATATTTTTCATTTTTAAAATACCCTTGAAAATGAAAATACTAAAATACCCTTAAAATGGATGGAAAATTGGATGGTGTTAAAGTCAGATGACAAATTATGGATTTTGATAAATTAAGGTGACATTTCTCTTAAATTTTTCTTTAAGGTGACAAATTGAAATTGAGGTATAAGTTCAGGTGACATTTCTACAAATTCCCCTAAATCACAAGGTATATTATTTTTTAAGAGTCAAGCCAAACTCGGACATCTTACTAATTTGTAATCATATTAGGAGGAATTGAATTGAATTGAGGAGAATTAGATTCCGGAGTCCTATTAAAGTTGTTTACTAAACCATATGAAATCGGAGTAGGAAGAAAAAGAGAGAAAATGAAGAAAAATATCTGGCAGAGGAAAAGAAGAAGAATAGAAAGAGACAGAGAGAGATGAGCGAACTCGCGCGAAAGAAGAAAAAGAGGAAAAAGGAAAGGGGAGAGATAAATCAGCTGGGTATAAAATGAGTTATTAAACTTTGTTTTAAATCTAAACCATAGAAGCCATCCACCGGTTGAAAACAAAAGTACATAACGGCGGTAATCAAATAAATGGATGAATACAATATTTACTTTCTATAAACCCTGAAATATTCACGAAAATAATTAAATAGATAAACATTTTTCCAATTTTGCTAATTTTTTACAACGGTAATCTTGGAATGATGACTTAAAAAATGAACGGCTTGGATCATGGGATGACATCGTAGAGTAAACTCAAATGAGTGATCAGAGTCCTATTAACTTACTAACGGTTAGCGCTTGAACTAGGGGTGGAGGAAGAATGTTGTATTTGGGGGACCAATGTAAAATGCTTAATTATATTCTTTTTTTTGTGTGGCTCTATTGGGTAAATTATTACAAATAAGAATACTAGATTGAAATTTGTGGTTTTCTTTCTGAATGCAATTTTGACAAAAAATGATTAGTAGAGGGGGAGGAGACACGAAGGATGCTTAAATGTAACAAATTTTCTTACATTTGTTACCAAACCTAATATATATATTTAACATAATAAAATTAAGTTGGGGCGCGACCGCAGGGAGAAGTCCATGAACACTCAAGCGCTAATCGGTTAGTAAAAGCAAAAATAGTTGAGGGACCATTTCGGTTGAAAACCGTATAAATAAACACTATAACATGGATTTTAGAGAAGAAAACAAATCCAAAGCCGATATGTGAAAATTCAGTTTGGTCCTTTGTGTATGGATTTTGGAAAAAAAAGAAAAAAAAACTCAGAGCATGTGGGCTGAGGTCCAAGGCTCTAATAAGAGAAAGATTGGCACGTGGGAAGCCATCAAAGGAAAAGGAAATGAGAGTATTTTTGCTCACCACATTAACTAAATGTGTATATTCACCACCACTCTTAAATGGTGATACATGTCCTATATTCTATATACATAAAGCAAAAGGCAGAGAATGGTGAAACATTCAAAATACCAGAAAATGCCCTTGGTTAATACAAATATTAAGAATTGAAATTATTAATTAAATTAGGATAATATGGTAAATTCACACTTTTTCATTTAAAATAAATTAAAATTAAAAGAAAAATCAGATAATGGATCCTATTTTTATGGAACACAACTACCCATTATCTTTTTTAATTCTAAAATAACTTTTAAAAATTTTAAAAAAGGCCTCAAACAGGCGCGGGAGCACATGCGGAGAGGCTAGTTAACCTTAGTTAACTTTTATGTGAGAATTAAAACAAATATTTAAAAAGGGCCCACAACCCACCATTCAATATTAAATCTTATTTTTAGTGAAGCTAGCCAAAAACAATTGCGTGAAAATTGTAGAAAATAATAAGAAAAAAAATGTGGAAGTTTTGAAGGCCCTGTTTTAGGGATGGCAAAAATCCCCGCGGGGGCGGGTCCCCATCGGGTAACGGGGGGAGATTTCGGGGCCAAACGGGTATCGGGTACGGGGATCTCCGAACTTGAAAAATCCCCGATGGGTATGGGGAGGGGATGGTATTGGCATCCCCATCCCCGAACCCGACCCGAAAATATATATATGTTTATATTTAAATAAATAAATATATAATTATAATATTTATGTTTAACCCTACACCTCCCTCTCCTAATTCTTCCTAATCTTCTCTAGATTTTCATATTGATGTGATTTTGAATAGTTGAGTTGAACTTTATAGTTAATTTGAATGTGTTGAATGATAATTTAATATGAAACTTAATGTTAAAATGTATGATAAATATTTTTTTTGCAAAAAGAATCGGGGATTCGGGGCGGGTATGGGGGATAGTTCCCCGACGGGGACGGGGACGGGGATTCCCCTAAACCTATTAAACGGGGATTGGTTCGGGGATGGGGGCGGGGATGGAGAGCGGGGACGGGGATGGTATTGTCATACCCGGCCCGTTGCCATCCCTACCCTGTTTGGTATCCTACTCAAAAAAGTAAATTTAAAAACTATGATTCTTTTTAAAAACATGAGTTTTCAAATAGTGATTTTAAGATCTAAAAACTTGTTTGGTATTGAACTCCAAATTATTTTTAAGATCTAAAAAACTTGAATTTAAAATCAGAAAAATCAGAAACCCTAGATTCCCAAATTGAAATTAACAAAAGAAAAGGGCGGAGAGAGAGAGAGAGAGAGACGAGGGAGGGAGGAGAGAAAAAGAGACGAGAGAGAGAGAGAGAGAGAGAGAGAGAGAGAGAAAAAAAAAACTATAAAACCTCACTTTTTTTGTTTTAATAATGGGGGTGTTTTTGAGTTTTTCTTGAGTTTGAGTTTTTAAAAATGGGTCTACCACACGGGATTTTGTGGCTTTGGACTTAAAATCTGTTTTTGAGTTTATAAAATTGGACCCAAATAGGATACCAAACAAGCCCTAAGTGTTTATTCAAATCATTTTTGGTGCATAAATGAACATTGCAATGGTTACATGCCACAATTTTATTTTATTTACCTAAAATATATATAGGGTTAGTAAAAGCATCCATAATTGTAGTATGTAAAGGTGGATGTATGCTAAATTTATACCTATTGTCACTGGGAAGTTGCTGCAATGCCAATGAGAGGATGTAAAGGCTTGTAAATTTACATTGGCCACTATATATGTATAAAAAGATGCTAATTTACATCCATTTTTACAACATTTTTGGGGACCCCACAAGCAAGAAATGAGGAGAGAGGAGAGAGAAGAGCAGCTGAAAAGGTGATGCCACTTTCTCTATACACGCAAGTAGAAGGATACTCTCCTAAAAAAATAGACGCAAAGTGACGGGCCCCACAGAAAACAAAGTGCAAATTGAATGAATATAGCTTCCAACGATCACCAAATGAGTGGCTCAAATTGTTTAAAAAAAAAAATCAATGGTCCATATTTAATTGCATTTGAGTAATACAAAAAGATCGAATATACATATTTCAATTTACATTTTCCTCATTTGAGCAAAAATCACATTTACACTCCACAAGAGGCGTAAAGAGAATGTAATAATGGCATCTTTTTTTTTTTTTTGGTCATAAAGATGTAATAATGACTTTACACCGCTAAATTTACACATCATCATTATAAATGCTCTAATGTAGTGTAACTCAATATCAGAGTGACAAGCATGGTTATTTCTTCTTTTGCCCCAAAAAAAAGGCATTGTTATTACAGAGTAGCTACCCATCAATCTTTGCTGAAATTAAGCATGGAAATGTGGCTTCGAAATGGTGGAAGCTAGTGAAGAGCCCCATCAATTTGAGCGAAATTTGGTGAAGCTCTCTAAATAGCATTTAATGCTCTGCCAAACCTTTGTCCAAAACCCACTTGACTTTTCTGATTTGAACCCATATCTCAAGTCAAGTGGCTGCTGTCTCTTCCTTTAATGGGTGAATGATTTTGTGGCCCAAATTCCTTTCGTTTAAAAAAAACAACAACAACTTAACCCCGGCCCAATTCGTGATAGTTGGATAAAGGCCATGACTTGGCCTATTTGTAAAATGACGACTAACACCTACATTCACTTGAAGCACACATATGGATTCACATCTCTGAAGTCAGTGTCAAGTTCAAGGACTACACACACACTCACACAAGATTGGTATGGTATGGATATGAAGTTTTTCGATCGAGGGCTTAAAAAGCAACTTAAATTTTTGAATTTCATCAAACTGGATCAAAATGCATGGACCAAAATAATGGCTGATTAGAATTATGTGCATGGCAACAACGTCATCATTCCTTAGAGATGAAGATGAAGAAAAATAGGTCTCTCTCTCTGAGATCCCGTAGTTAAATTGAATAACTAGGGGCGGTTATCTGCTTCTAACAAATTAAACTTAGCGGCTGCTATTTTTTGATGAGTTGTATAAGACTAATAATATGTCATGCAAGAGTTCCATTTGTATGTCCCCTGGGATTGAAATTTCAAATTGGTTACGCTAATGAAATGAGGGATCTACAATAAAAACCAAGCTTTTCTTTTAAAGGGACTGAAAGCACTCAGTTTTCTTTTAAACGTTTTTCTGGTAGCGATTTTTTTTGGGTTTCGCTCTCTTTCTTGTTGTTGCATTCGACAGCTATATCATGTTCTACGCGGTTCGGATTTCGGATGTATATCCAATCTCAAACCAGTGATGGTTGGTGGAAGTCGTATGCCCAACATGTTGAAGAATTTGATGTCATGTTAGTGGAAGAAAATACTTTTCTCTGAGAAACTTAGTTATGAGTTCACAGGAAGTGATCTCTTTAGCTCCTTTTTTTTTGGACGAAAAATCTCTTTGGCTCTTATAATAAGGAACAAGAAGATGAACAAAAACTTGTGGCCGGCCCTGGGTTATTGAAGGCTCAGGGCAAAACTCTAAGAGTGTGCCATTTATTCATAAATTAAATTTTTTTTTATCAAATAATTCATTTTATTCAAATTATAAGAGTTTACAAAAGGCAATGAAGAACACGTTGGGTCTTATTAGAACCTTTTTTTAATGTTGGGTTTTATTTTGTAATGTTCGAAGATAATAATGTGAGGAAAAATGTCTGAAGTGTTCATCAATAGGGAAAAATGTTTGAAGACAAAGAACAATAAAACCTGTATTTTAGATGTTGCTGTATGTCGATGGGTGCTGTTGATTCTGTGAGAGTAGAATCAGTGAGTTTCAACTTCTCAAAATGGCTTTGTTTTCCAACTCCGTTTTGGTTTCGGGGAGAGACAGAGAATCACAAAAAAAAAAAAAAAGTTCTTTTAATTACAAGAGTTTGCTCTGTCTGCTTCTTGGAAAACAATTAATGTAGACTACCAAGTCAGTTTTCATAGAGAATCTGAAAAGAAAAAAGATATGTTGGCATACCCATACGCATGCCTCTCTCTCTTGTTTTTTCAATCATCTCTTCTCTCTCTGTTGGCATACATATATATTTTTTTTGTCTGATCATCAGGGACGGACCCATTCCCAGGCTAACCTGGGCTATAGCCCAGGTGTCTTGATTTGTTTTAGCCTATATAAATGCTCCCAGCCTACCCAAGCAAACCCCACACACCCTCTTGCGCAGAAAACATCCCTTAGCTAATGCACGGAGAGAGATAAAAAACATGAAGAAAGAGCCAATCATCCCTGCTACACGCCAATCAACCATGCCCTTCAATGCTTAATTAAAGCAAACCGAATTAATCTTCAATTATTAATCTTCTTTTATTGTCTTAATTTGTTGATGTTGAAATTTGGAGACTTTTAAGAGTTTATGAAGTATCAATTAAGGATTTACAATTTTTTATTTAAAAAAATTATATGTAAATTATTTTTTTTCGGCTTGGCCAAAACATTTGATTGTAAAGATTTTGTAATTAAAAATAAACAAATGAAAGTACCTTATAGTCCCCTAAAATTCTAATATATTTTTAATTGTAATCATTCATGTTTTACGCCATAAAGCTTTAATCCTAAAAATTTCTACATTTTTGGAAAGAAAAAAATAGCTTCTACATTTGTAATTGTTTAATTTGTCTGAGTTTATTTCTTTTGTTGGTTAGTGTGAGTTTCTGTTTTGGTTAATTAATATAGGTTTCGTGTTTTTAAAAAAATTGGAAATTTGTACACATCGATCCCATTGATTATGCTCCTCCCTTCAAGTCTTGTACGTAAGGTAAATCTAGCCCACCCTAATTTAAAATCCTGGGTCCGTCCCTGCTGATCATATACATATATAAGCAAATATAATTTTTTTTTGTGCCCTTCTCAATCGTGGGCCCCGGGCGGTGGCCCTAGTTGCCCTGGCCAAGGGCCGGCCTAGTAAACTACAATTGCTAAAAGCATATATAATAATAGTCTCTGACGATGTTAAATCTTGTGTTGCTTCCAAATAATTAAGGCATTCCCTCTGCAACTTATTTCTACCTGACATCTCTTGCTGAATTCGATCCCGATTACTGAGGTGACTTAATCTTTTTTGTAAATATTTCGTAATCAAGGCAATTAATCTCTCTGCAACTTGTTTCTTGATCTAGAAGTAATCCCACTGACTTATCCTTGGAGAATTCTCTATCAAAAACACCATATCGGCACTGTCTCTCTAACTATAATTATTAATAATTATCATACGTAGTCCTAATCTCTTATATTTCTATTGTAGAAAAAGATCATTAAGTTGTATTTTCTAGTATCACGATGTCAACTAATTTGCATGTTCTTTTGAATATATATGTGCTGTGTGGATTTGCAGGCTATGTATTGTATATAGATAGTTCCAGGTGCACATTTGCATATTTTGACTTGTGAGTTTGCACAGGTTATGGATGAAAAGTATGATGTGTTTCTTAGTTTTAGAGGTGAGGACACCCGCAATACTTTTACCAGCCATCTTCATGCTGCTTTACTTGGGAAGAAAGTTGAGACCTACATAGATTACAGAATCGAGAGAGGAGATAAAATTGCTCCTGCCCTTCTCGAAGCAATCGATAAATCAAAGCTTTCGGTTATTATTTTCTCAAAAAACTATGCTTCTTCCACTTGTTGTCTGGATGAACTTGTGCATATACTAAAATGCAAGGAAAGAGATGGGCAGTTTGTTATACCAATTTTTTATGACATCAATCCATCACATGTACGAAAGCAGCAGGGTAGTTTTGCAGATGCATTTGCTCAACATGAAGAACGTTTCAAGGACAATTGGACAAGGTTCACAAGTGGAGGCTTGCTTTGAGGAAAGCAGCCAAAATATCAGGGTTTGATGATTCAAACAAAATTGGGTAATTAAATCTCTGTAAATTGTATTATTTCCTATTTGTGACAATTTGATTCAGTAGAATATCACTTCATATATACTTACTAACTATTGGTTGTCCTTCATATAATCATATATTTCAGGCTGGAGTCTGATTTAGTTAAGACAGTGGTGAAAGATATTTTGACCAAATTGAATCGCAAAACATCAAGTGATTTAAAAGGCTTGGTTGGAATTGAAAGCCGCATTGAGGAAATCGAATTGTTATTATGCATTGATTCACAAGATGTTTGCAGTGTTGGTATTTGGGGAATGGGTGGTATTGGCAAGACCACTCTTGCTGATGCTATATTTCACCGAATCTCTTCTAAATTTGAAGCTGCTTGTTTTCTTGCAAATGTTAGGGTGAAATCAGAAGAAAAAGATGGACTAATTCACTTGCGAAATACACTTGTTCGGAAGATATTAGATGATGAGAATCTAAATATCGACACTCCATCTATAGGATCAGATCTTGTTAGAAAGAGGTTAGGTCGTACAAAGGTCCTCATTGTTCTTGATGATGTGGATGACTCAAGCCAAATAGAACTTTTAGCTGGAGATCATGCTCGCTTTGGCCCCGGAAGTAGAATCATTATAACAACTAGAGATAGGAGCCTACTTAAGAAAACTGTTGAAGATGATAAGATATACAAGGTTAAGGCATTAACACGTGATGAAGCTCTTCAGCTTTTTCATTTGAATGCTTTCAAAAATAACAATCCTAGAGTAGATTATACAGAGTTGGCCGAAAAGGTGGTAGGTTATGCTGGAGGCATTCCATTAGCTGTTCATATTTTAGGTTCCTCATTCATTCAATGTGAGACGAAAGAAGATTGGCTAGATGAATTGATGAATTTGAAAAAATTTCTAAGCAAAAAAGTCCAGAAAGTGTTGAGGCTAAATTTTGATGGATTAGAAGAAAATGAGAAGGAGATATTTCTTGATATAGCATGTTTTGATAAAGTGCAGACATTGTATACTGTCAAAAGAATGTTAGATGCTAGTGGTTTCTGTGTAGCGGGAATTAGAGTTCTTAGTGATAAGTCTCTCATATCAATTTCAGAAAACATGACCATAGAAATGCATGATTTGCTACAAGACATGGGCAGGGAAATTGTTCGCGAACAATGTATTGAAGAGCTCGGAAAACACAGTAGGTTGTTCATGGCTGAAGATGTCTATCGCGTGTTGAAAAACAATACAGTAAGAGCCATATTCCTTCATTTTCTTAAAAATTAAAAAACATGAACTTTGTATGAAAAGATACCTAGGAGAAACTCTTTTGTTATAAATAAGTTAGATGCCTCCAAATGTAACGAAGTTCTTTTTGTTTATTGTTTTGACATTTGTACTTTGCTCTTGATTGTCAGGGAACTGCAACGGTTCAAGCCATATTCATTAACATGTCTGAGATTGGACAGCTACACTCGAATCGTGCATACTTCAAAAGGATGCATAATCTAAGATTGCTTAATGTTGATAATTCTAGCTTTGGGAATTACTCGGAATTAGATGTTTCTCTTCCAAATTCTCTTCGTTATCTTTGCTGGGTAGGATATCAATTGGAATCTTTGCCATCAGAATTTTCTCCAGAAAATCTTGTTGAGCTTCGAATGTCCTACAGCAATGTTGAACTACTTTGGAATGAAGACCAGGTAGGTATGTTTATTTTAGTTCTTGTAGAAAATGTGGTGTGGAAAGTTATTCAGGGTAAGTTTTTAATTCTTGTCATTTCTCTCTAATTTGTTACAGGATCTTGGGAATTTAAAATTACTTGATCTTAGTTATTCCAGAAATCTTACTGAAGTTCCAGATTTCTGTCAGAGTCCTAAACTTGAGTGTATAAATCTTGAGGGCTGCACAAGTTTGGTTCAAATTCCTTC
Organism: Prunus avium; assembly: GCF_002207925.1. Next base: position 44,733 of record NW_018922221.1, on the reverse strand, counting down.
TTATTGCCAATATCTTGACAAGCTGACTTATCTTAACCTGGGAGGCTGCTCGAATCTCAAATCGCTTCCAGAGATGCCAGGAAATATTGAATACTTAGATATGAGTAGCACTGCAATAAAGGAAATGCCTTCATCAGTGTGGTCTAATGAAAAAATATCTTGCTTGGATATTCAATGGTGTAAAGACCTTAAGAATCTACCCAGCAGCAGTTGTAAGCTGAAACTATGTAATTTGAGTTTCCAGGGCTGTTCATCTCTTGGCAAGTTTTCGGAGCTTCCCAGCAATATAATGGAGTTAGAGTTGTCTGAGACAGCAATAAAAGTATTGCTCTCATCAATCGAGAATCTCTCTTGTCTCAAGAAAATTGTACTGCAAAATTGTGGAAGGTTTGTAAGTCTCCCAACGAGCTTTTGTAAGTTGAATTCTCTTGAGAGACTTGATCTCACCGGTTGCTTCAAATTTGAATACTTCCCAGAAATCTTGGAGCCTATGGAATATCTAAACTTTCTTAGTTTATCACAAACAGCAGTTAAAGAGCTACCCTCGTCGATTGACAATCTAATTGGGCTTCAAACATTACAGCTCTATGGGTGCAAAAACCTTAAGTTTGTCCCAAATAGCATCTACAACTTAAACTGTCTTAAAGCTCTCATGTTTAGTGGCTGTTTGAAACTTAAATGTTTGCCTTCCTTCTCAGTTGGTTTGTGCTCTTTGGAGGAACTAAACCTCAGTTACTGTGGTAAATTAGAGATCTCTGATTCCCTCATTTGCTTAACCTCATTACGGGATATAGATCTAAGTGGAACCATGATCAAGAGCTCATCTGCAAGCATACCAAAAGTAGAGGAAGATACTAAAATTGAGAGAGATCGTAATGAGTATGGAGCAAGTGGAAGTGATATTTTCGGCACCTTGTGTGTAAGGGAATGGAAGTGGAAGGATAGAAAGAATGACATGGTGAACTACGTCCTGAGACAATTGAAAAGGAAAAAGGAAAGGGCAAAAGAATTTTTGGCGCCCTTGGAAGGTAGAAATCTTTTTCACTTGGATTTATTTGGTTGCCGGGAAAAAAGTATTGAGAGGAATAGAGAACCACAAACTTGAATGTCTTGACTTTATCTTACAAAAGGCTGTTTTTTTATTTTTGTCAAGCTTGATCTTCAGTTTAGTTTTATGAAAACTTTTGTAATTCAGATTGGTCTCTGTAGTTTTCGAATTTCCGACATTGGTTTGTCTTGCTTCTTTGTAATTCAGTTTGGCTTTGCAAGAAATTTTTTACTTGTTTCTTTTTGTGGTTGATAGGCACTGGTTTTCATTTTGGAATTGAAAGTCAAATTGAGCAAATTGAATCGTTATTGTGTATTAACCAACTAGATGTTTGCATTCTCCTTTGATGATGTGAACGATTCATGCCAAAAACTTTCTATCAGCTGGAGATCATTATAACATGCTATATATAAGGGCCTACCATCAAGACTAACAAGATGGAGGGATTAAATTATGATTTCTTAGTTGACATATTTACAATTTGACGTTACATATTACCAAGACTTTCAAGCTTATTAATAAAGTTATCACAAGTCAACACAACCCAGCCAAATGGTTAAGTTCATTTTTCTTTTACTTACTTTATCATAGAGTTGGTCTATTTGTCTTTATTTTTTTTTCTCATATAGTACATGCCATAGTCCAGGGCCGGTCCATTAGATTTGGAGGCCCTGTGCAAAGAAAAATGATGAGGCCCTATACATATAAGTAAAATAACAATTTCTTAACTTTCAAAATCCATAAATTAAACCAAAATCATAATAACAAAAACATAACATAAAAAAGGGACAATATAACTTGATTTTGAAGTTTTCACCTGATCTTCACAAAGACAAGAAAGAACCAAAAAAGTCTGGTCAAATAACTACAAAAATAATATATGGAAAGCATTGACAAATTAGGAATTCACCTTATTTTCTAGGTTCCTTCTTGCAATCATGGCTTCATATTCCAAATACAAGACATGATTTCTAATAGGAGAGAGATGAGGAGCAGAGCACGTTTTTGACCTTGGCAAAGAAGAAGTTGGAAAGAACAAGTAAAGAAACGATTTGGTCAAAGAAAAGAAGAAAGGATTTGGGAAAAGCAACGTTGGGAACTTGGGAGAGGAGAGCACGCGGGGAACACAAACTTGCTTGGAAGATTGTTTTTTTTTTTTTTTTGGGGTTAAAAAAAGAGAGTAGCACGCAGGAACAAGAACTTGCTTGGAAAACTGTGATGCAAAGGGAAGTTTCATATTTCATGAGAGAAACTATGTTTTGAATCATATTGCACTCACGTGCTGGACAATATGGAAGACTAGGAACAGGGCGGTCTTTGACAATTGCAACCCCCACCCCCAAAGGGCTCTCAAGTCTATCTCGGTGGTATCAGAGCCAAGGCCCGTACAAGTTAACAAAGCTAGAAGGAGAAACAAGTCGGACTCTTAAAATTTAAAATAAAATTTAAAAAAAAAGAAACAAGTGAACGAGCGATTATTACTGAAGCATAACATTGCCCATCCCAATTCGAGGAATAACAGTCAAACTCCACAAGCTAGGTGGATTGCTCCTCCCACTTCTCTTGCCAAAATCAATGTCGACGCTGCTTGGCATCAGAACTCTTGCCGTGCGGGGGCTGGCATTATTATCCGCAACTCTGAGGGGAGTTTTATTGGGGCAAAATCTGTCTCTTTCCATGCGGAGACTTCTTTGGATGCGGAGGCAGTGGCTCTTCTGGAGGGATGCAAACTTGCAAGAGATCGAAATCTCACTAAGGTATGCTTTGAGTCTGACTCTTTGGAGCTAATTAATTGTGTCAAAGGGAATATTGGCAGAGGGAGATGGAACCTTTATCCCGTCCTTACCCTCATCCGTGAGGAGCAACGGGGATTTGAGGAGTGTTCATGGAATTGGACTAATAGGTTTGGCAATCAAGCGGCGGATAAGCTTGCGTTGCTTGCACTATCGAGGAGGAGCATGGAAGTTTGGGTTGAGAGACCCCCCACCTCTCTTGTGCACATTCTATGTAAGGACGGCCTTCCCTGCCCTCATCTCTCCTAAGTGGGTTGCGACTGGTCTAGATTTTATTTTAGACGTCCTTGCGTTTGGACTTTCTGTCATGTTCTTTTCATCTTGATCAGTTTAGATTGTGGCTTGGTTTCTTTGTTTCATGCGTGTATGTTTGCATGGGCTGCTTCATTGCTGTTTGTACTGGTCTCCCTTTTGGAGCTTTCTTCAGTAATGAAATCATTATCTTTTCGACCAAAAAAAAGAAAAAAGTATGAAACACGCAATGGTGTAAGTAGCCGCTAAGTCTGATCAAGTCTCCTGACCAAATGGGTCAAATTGTGAAACGAATTTGACACACTTGATTTGTTGACAATGTTAATTTATAGATTGGTAAATTTTTGTGCATAATATGTGATTCTTATTTGATTTCTACCTCCGAATGCCAATTGTTGGGGTTTTCAAACATTGAAACACTATGTACTGAAGCTTTAGGCACTTACTTTGGGTTGATTCATAGTTTCACTTCCTCTCTAACTCAATTGTAACATCGAAACAAAAGCATACATATATTTTATAGGAGATAAACAGGGAAGAAGGTGTAACCTGATAAAACTTTATAAAAGTTTACAAGACCCAGTAGGTCGGATGAAAATAAAATTATTGTGACAAAACATCTAATAGTAAAGGATCAATATACATCAAGATGTACATCAAATGAACCGGTAAGCTCTTTCCAATTGTCAATGCCATCTCGATATAGACTATACCAATCAAATGCTTTGAGGTTGGAAATATCAAGCCAACGTTTAATAACAGGTGGCATAGGATGGTGTGGTTGCAAGTGTAGCTGTCAAAACAAAATAAAGTCGTCAAATGTATAGTTAAAACAACAAACAAATTTCACAAGGCAAAACTGCCAGCTATAAATAGAAATTTTTTATTAATCGTCCTGCATATGAATGTCCTTCAAGATACTCAGCAGAATGATGGTTATGAACTCTACATACAACCTCAACTTTCCTCTCATCTCCAGGACCAAAATTTAACCCCTTCAGCTGAAACAGCAACCACACTTCTTTGTACCAGTGCTTTTAGGACGTTTTTTTTCCGGTGATCAATACTTACATATGCTTCAGAATTCATTGGTTGTTCATTATCTGAATCTACATTAGGCTTCTTAATATAATGTCCACCTCTCTCACAACCTAAAGTAACTCTAGCCCTCCTCATTATAATTTTTCCAGCTCCATCAGACCTTTTAATGACAACTACTATGCCACACTTTCGTCCTTGCGCACGACTCCAATTAAGCAATACTTCTCAATTATTAAATATCTATATAAAAGCATATATGGTAGTTGTAAAAGATTATCAACTACTCAGAAGTTACAACATCATAATAATAGTTTATTTACCTCATTAGTTGAGAATTGTTTAGTTATGTCCAAAACACTTTCTGTCCTGGTACCATGGCTTGGAACAAAAGTCTGGCTGCCAAAAAAAAAACAGCTGCATCAATACCCAAAAAAACAGCTGGTTAGGAATGTATATATATGTTCATACCTCTTCTAGATTGTGTTGATAATTATAATAACACTCGTACGTTGACTGTATACGCAAAGAAAAGCTAAATCCTCATTGCTCCTCCTAATTAAACAGACTCAAAGTGTACTTACAAGTGTGTTCAATTATAACCTTCTTGTTTACAAAAATTACATATGTATTAAGTTTATACAAATCTCTAACTAAAGAGAATGAGAAGCTTTACCTAATTAAACAGACCCAAACTCATTGCTCAATTACGTACTTACAAGCTAAATCCTCATTGCTCCTCCTATTAAACAGACCCAAATCCAAAATTTAATACTTTCTAGAGAAAGAGAACAGCTTTACCAAAACATCATGTATAAATTTTAAATCAAAAATCAAAACAACCAAGAGTGCACCAAAAAAAAAAAGAAAAAAAGAAGAAAAAAAAGAAGCAATCAACAGCCAAGCAATCATCAAAGACTTATGTGTTGGCGTGAGTCTCCTAATTAATCAAGGAGATCTATTTCCTTGATTAATTAAAGGATTTACTTTCCTATTTTATATAATTGATAAATCATTGTATAATTAGGAGATACTTTCCTAATCCTTTATTGTATCTAATTCCTTGTAAAGCAATTATGTAAATCCTTATATATACCTCCTTATGGAGAAGAATAAAATTAACCTAACATATTCAAACCCACATATTCATATTTTAGCAAACATCACATGAATTTTTGAACATCCCATTTTGATCGGACATTGAGAATTGTTTTAATGCATCCAACATTTGGTTCCTAAATCATGTTTCAAGAAAAACAATGTCATAATATTTACAGGTTTTAGTTACTTTGTTTCTGAAGCTGCTACAAGTTTTAAGAGCTCAAACAAGTCCTCATATATGGGACGCCTGTGACCTTGAAATTGCATTTGGGACTTGCAAGGTTTAATATGCAACCGTTCCAGTCGCCGTGGGGATCTGCTGATAAAGGAGCTAAACTGTTTTGTATCCAGAGAAAGAGAACAGCTTTACGAAAACATCAGGTATAAATTTTAAATAAAAAAATCAAAACAACCAAGCAATCAACAGCCAAGAGTGCGGAAAAAAAAAAAAAAAAGCAATCAACCAAGCAATGTCATTTTCCACTGAGCTAGGTTACAAAAGAATTGCTTTTGAGCAGAGAGAGAGACATTCTAACCAAACTTGGTTATGCCATAGTAGCATTGCATTCGCATACAACTTAATTGTGAAAAAACTTGGTGGAGAGCTTCCATGGAGCAGTTTGGGAAACGTATAAAAAAGAAAAAAACAATGAGATGCTATAGCATTTTAATGAGTAGCATGAATGTTAAGTAGGGACAATAGCCTTCACTGGCTTCTGTATCTATCCGCCGGTGGCACCTAGGCCTAAGCAGGGATTTGGGTTGCGTGAGTCTTAGGTTTTTCAATGTCTACTTGGTATTTTTGTTATCTTGTGCAGATGAATTTTAGGGTTTTCAATGTCTACTTGGTTGTTTATAATTAAAGAATGCATAGTGGGTACAACTACAGTTGGCTTTCATCCAAAAGAATTTGAATTACAAAGTTGACTTTCATTGGCACAGAAGCCTAAAATATCCATGATTTCTGTTCTGATTAGGACTTCCAATTTAAAATTCATCCGCACAAGATAACAGTAGCATATATTTCTGTCCAAATGCATGATAACTGTAGGCATATATAAAGCCAATTTACATATAGCTAGTCCAAATGCATTGCCATGTTTTGACTTGCAGGTTATCTATATAGCTGCTGCTTCTTCTTCCGTTGTTGCAATCTCCCCTCAAAGAAAGCACGATGTGTTTCTTAGTTTCAGAGGTGAGGAGGACACCCGCTATACTTTTACCAGCCATCTTCGTGCTGCTTTACTTGGGAAGAAAATTCAGACCTACATAGATAACAATCTTGAGAGAGGAGATGAAATTGCACCTGCCCTTCTCGAAGCAATCCAAAACTCAAAGCTTTCGGTAATCATTTTCTCACAAAACTATGCTTCTTCCACTTGGTGTTTGGATGAACTTGCACATATACATGGATGCAAGGAAAGAGATGGGCAGTTTGTTATACCCATATTTTACGACATCGATCCATCACATGTAAGAAAACAGCAGGGGAGTTATGCAGATGCATTTGCACAACTGGAAGAACGTTTCAAGGAAAGTATCGACAAGGTGGACAAGTGGAGAGTTGCTTTGACGAAGCAGCCGATCTATCTGGGTTTGATAATTCTAACAGAACGTTTCAAGGAAATCCTGATTTCCTCGTTTGCTTAACCACATTGCAAGAATTAGATCTAAGTGGAACCATGATTGAGAGCATACCTGCAACCATCAAACAATCTTCTGAGCTGTCTATCCTGCACTTATCCAATTGCAAGAGCCTTCATTCTTTACCAGAGCTCCCAGTGCTAACTTGTGTTGAAGCACATGGCTGCACGTCATTGAAGACGGTAGCGTCAACTTCGAGGACAGCGCTCACACAGGGTTGGGGTGAATATTTACCTTTAATCAGGCTTGACGAGAAATTTCTATTTTCTAATTGCCAGAACCTGGATCAGAATGCATGTAGCAACATAATGGCTGATGTACATCTCAGAATTATGCCAATGGCAACCGCAATATCAAAGTTAAGAGAAGAAAGAGAATATGTATGTGCCTCCTTCCCTCCCTCTCTCTCTCTCTCTCTCTCTCTCTCTCTCTCTCTCTCTCTCTTGTGTTGTTAAACTGAAAGGTTTCTCTCCTATGTTTTCTTGAGTTAAATAATCATCTCTCTCTCTCCTGTGTTGATACAGGAAAGATTTGGCTCAGTTTACATTGTATGTCCAGGAAATGAAATTCCAAATTGGTTCATCTATCAAAATGAAGGATCTTCCATAAAAATCAAGCTTCCTTCAAACTCTCTTGGTACTGATTTCCTCGGCTGTGCTGTATCTGTTGTTGCTTTCGACAACTATACTTCTAAACATTTGGGCGGTGCTACATGGTGTTTGGCGCTTAATTGTAGACCCAAATATAAAGTAGATGATGTTGTGTTGGCTTTGAATGCAATGGTGATGCCTTTGCTGAGTATGGGTATCCTATTAAGTATACAGAAAGCAATGACTTTATTTGATTTCGATTCGGATCACTTGTTTGTGTGTATAGTACCAACAAACTTCTCCCCTAACAGGCAACCGTGTCACTGATACCTCATTTGACTTCTACCAAATGGATCAGTATCTTCCTGTAGACTTGTACAAGGATCCGTTTTTTCCTGCAGACTTCCAAATGGATATGAATGATCTCCCCTACAGGCCCGTTTACCATCTCCAGGTGAAGACGAAGAAGTGTGGGATCAGCCTGCTGTATGCCCAAGATGCTGAGAAATTAAAATCTCATGTCGTGTCGTGTCGGCAGAACAGAGAGTAGAGGAAGAAGATGCTCATAAAACTAAGAGACGTCGCGATGAGTGTGAAGCAAGAAGATGAACTACTTTCTCCACTTGCTGCTGTTGCAATGCAAGCCTTGTGGCTGAGGACGCTTTTGGGGTTTGTTAGGCTTCCTAGAGATGTCCTATAGTACATACTAAATATGAATGCATGTGAGCTATGCATAGTTTTTCATTGACATATCCTGCTTTGTTTTATATGATTGGATATCTACACTAGTAAAAAAATGGCAACAGTCACCATTATTTGGTTACATCTGTGGTCTTGACAAAAGGAATTAGTTACCTTTTTTGACTTTTTTGATGACTAAAAGTGCTTTTAGTCACCTTTTTGGCTTTTTTTAGTGACTAAAGCCTTTAGTAACCCCCACAACAGTCACCAAATGTCACCAAATAATGATAGTTGTTGCCACTTTTTTTTGTAGTGCTACCCAATGCGCCATATCCCTTTGCTAAGATGAAGTGGAATTGTAGTAACCTGTGTGGTTACTATGCTTCTGTATTTGTAATAACCTTGTGTGGCTATTTGTATTTGTACCGGCTGTTGTAGCTGACGACATTTGTGCCTCAATTATAAATGCAATATTCTATCATCTTTTTCTCAAAATAGATGAAGTGGAATGCATCATCTGCATCATCATATACGCTTTGCCTTCATCATGGGTTTCATGGAAAACATTAAAAAGTTTCATAGCTCGTAGACTAACTAATTCAAGAGTGATAACTACACAAATGTATGGTTATAATGTAAAAATTAAATTATGCCAAAAGGACCAGATGTTACTGTTGATAATTCAAACAAAAAAAGTAAATTAGCTTGGTATTCTTAAACATGTTGAGAATTAAGTTGCAAAACATATAACTCACAGATAGGTACGTAATAAACAACAAAAATAACGAACAAACGAAGATTTCAATAAATAACATGAGCATACTCGAAAGCTTCATACAAAAACTGCGGCCTTGCACAGTCTTCATTTCACTACCTTTGTATTTCATATTGAGTACAGTTTTTATGAAAATAAAAACTATAAACAATTTTATAATATTTATTTTATTTTTGCTTTGCCAACAAAGCTTGCAGGTGGCTGTTGGCCACCCGAAGGTGCATGTTTCAAATTTATAAAACTCGCAAGCGCACGAATCGTTTGTAGAATAAGCGTGTGTAAGTGCGAGGTCGTACCCACAGGGAGTGCGTGAAAAAGATGGAAAACAAACCCAACCCAAGTTAATTCAAAGTTGAAAAAGAAAATGAAATAAAGCAAAGAATTGAAAATGCAAATAAACTAAAATAGGGAAACACTAAGGTTTTAGATTCCATACCATTATTCCATAAACTCTAACAATTCCCACGGAGTAGCAATCAAGAAATCAAACCAACCCAAGTTAATTCAAAGTTGAAAAAGAAAAAGAAATAAAGCAAAGAATTGAAAATGCAAATAAACTAAAATAGGGAAACACTAAGGTTTTAGATTCCATACCATTATTCTATAAACTCTAACAATTCCCACGAAGTAGCAATCAAGAAATCAATTTACTACTTTCTCAAGATATATCAATTAAGCATGCATTTTTATGAATCTTATGTAAATTCCTTTTCCCTTCATAATTACAAATTCTAAGTTATCCTATGTGAAAAATATTGTTTAACTACAAGGGATCAAAGAAAATTGTATATTAGTAATACAAAATCAAGGATGCATTAATAGATTAACTTGTATTCCTAACTAGCTACCACAAATACATGATAGAAGTGGTGAAAAGAAAATTAACCTATTAATCATGTGAATGTGAAATTATAAACATTGAAGAATATAATAGTTGGGAATTGAAAGTTGAGAACTTGAACTTCATTTCATAATGGTATTTCATCATTAACAAAGTTTAACTAGACATAAATAAAATAACAATACAAGATAAGAATTAAGAACAAAGAGGAGAAGGAAAAATTGCATCATCAACCCCTTGGTTCCTTGCCTCATGGCTCCCCGAGGTTCTCTCGGTGAAAAGAAAATTAACCTATTAATCATGTGAATGTGAAATTATAAACATTGAAGAATATAATAGTTGGGAATTGAAAGTTAAAAACTAGAACTTCATTTCATAATGGTATTTCATCATTAACAAAGTTTAACTAGACATAAATAAAATAACAATACAAGATAAGAATTAAGAACAAAGAGGAGAAGGAAAAATTGCATCATCAACCCCTTGGTTCCTTGCCTCATGGCTCCCCGAGGTTCTCTCCAATTATATTGCCATTTTTCCTCTCCCTTTGGTGCCTAAGAATTGCACAAAATCTGCACTCTATTCTACTAAAATCTGCTCTACAATTCTACTCTCATTCTCTTTGCATTACCTTCTATTTATAGAGGAAGGAAAGCAACTAAAGCATCAACATAATCATCATCTTCACATGTTGGCAGCTGCACACATGGTGCTGCCCATTCTTCTTTTAGCATGGAGGTCTGGCTCTTTATTTGCTGTCAAACCATGTGTTGCTAGTCTTTATTGCTAGCTAATAATGTAAGATCCCACATCGACCAACGGAGAGGGGGTTGATGTGCCTTATATGTACATGCCTGCATCCATCTAGCACGAGGCCTTTTGGGAGCTCACTGGCTTCGGAGTCATGGGAACTCCGAAGTTAAGCGAATTGGGGGCTAGAGCAATCCTAGGATGGGTGACCCACTGGGAAGTTGCTCGTGAGCTCCCAAAAACAAAACCGTGAGGGCAGAGAGGGGGCCCTAAAGCGGACAATATCGTGCTACGGAGGAGCCGATCCCGGGATGTGACAAATAAAGTTATTTTGCTGCTGCACATGTGTTGCTGGAAAAACGAATTCCTCTAAACCAGGCCTGGTGTAGGAAGGCCACAGGTTTCAATACGTATCCAATGGGGCTCAAATTTGGATATGTTATAATAGACACCCATTGGAACAACTTTCATGAAGAATGCATTCCCATCTGAGTAGTGCAAGTATACGTTTTGGGCCTTGCAAGCTGACTGCCGAAAATAGACTGGAGTTTGGGCTTCATTTCTTTTCTCTCCTTGGGCTGCTTGCAAAGAGAGAGCAACCTAATAGAAAATTCAACTGAATTAGCCTTTATTTCAATGAAGTGCAAATGTATTTGTAAAATGTAAAAGAACATTCTAATTGGTGCAAAATTCATTAAAACAAAGTACTAACAAATATAGATTAGGGATAGAAATTGTAATAATTATGTGTTTATCAGTGGCCATGGCCAAGAGTGACTGTCCGAATTACCAACAAGCTAGGGGGCGGGCGAAGCATGAACATTCACTGCAAATCTGCAGACAATGATCTTGGCTTGCAAATTCTGGCAGACGGTCAAGAAACTAGTTGGAGTTTCGACCCCGAATATTTGGCAAACGACACGCTTTTATTGCAATGTGCAATGGGGTAACTCACCATGGTACAATTTTTGATGCCTTTATAGATAATAGAGATGCTTGGAGGTGTTTACATCAATGTAAATATGTGACGTCAATCAACATTAATATACGTATTATCATATATACTTGCATCGAAATTCCAAAACTGATTAAGGGAAAATGGAATTGCTGAAAATATATAGAGATACTGCAGGAGAGGAGGTAGCGTAGGTAAAGGTTAGAAGATGACTTCAAAAAAAAAAAAAAATTAACACATCAACAAATCAACAATCATTTCAATATAATTACAAGAATTATATAAATAAATAAAAAAGAACACATCAACAAATATAATTACAAGGAACCCAAAACATGTAAGAATTGATTATAAGAAACACTGATCAATCTTGTTGTGGTCCACCAAGTCAGCTCAATATATATATGTATAGATTGAAACACTGATCAAAACCCTACAAGAGAGAATAAAGTACATAGGACTATAACGGTGCATTTGGATGGGGGAAATAAACTTGGGATTTCATATTGTCTTAGAATAAAGTTTTAAAAATTAACTTATAATTTATTATAACTCAACTTATAATTTATTGACATGAGAAAATAAAGAGATTATCAGGAGGAGAATGAGAACCTAGATACTAATAACTCGAGATTTAGGAATCTCAGTTCGATCAATATCGTCGTTAGAGTCCAATGCTTGCTTAGTGAGCCTAAGAAGACTCCCAGTGGCCAAAATAGCCTTGGGATTGATATCATGCATAGACCTGGCATACAAACTCCTACAAGCCTCACTGCTCTTATCAACCAACTCCTTGTTTTGGTTTGGACACAAAAGGCAGTGACCCAAAATCCTGAAAACCGGTTGCATCAATTCCCATGGCAAAGGAATGCTTCCCACCTTTTCTCCATTTCCATCCTCTTCTTTGCGTTCACTGCTACTGCTACAGCTACTACCAGTCATCTCCTTGTACATTTCGCCGTCTTGGCCAGCCCAATCCCTACAAAACTCGCAAAATTCGATCTTTGACTGCACGGGCATTTCATGTATCTTGCTGTAGTACAACTCCAGTGCAACCCCAACAATCCTAGCCCTCCTTGTGGACCTCACTGTACCGCAGGGTTCCAAACTTGGAGATATGACGGCCAAGTTTAGGCCTGTGGAGTTGTTTTTAGTGGGTGCATTGGTTTCATGGTAGAGACTGGGATGAGACAAGTCGGGGACACTGACGGTTATGGAGTGGCCAGAACGTGTTGTGGTTTCGTGGGCGTAGAGGGCTAAGAGGACGGCCTCAAAGCCGGCTAGGGGTACACGGAGGGCAACACGGGAGATGTAGATGCCCGCGATGATGGGAAGGAAGCGAAGGACGAGGAGTTGTAGGTCGGGATCGGAGGATTGGAAGGTGTCGTAGAGCCAGCGGCAGAGGTTGTTGTCGCCTGCACCGGAGTCTGGTTGGCGGAGAAGGGAGGAGATGTGGGAGGCTGTGTGGTCGTCATGGAGGAGGGAGCGGGCAGGGTTGGAGGAGGAGAAGAGGGAAGGAGGGAGGGAGGGGAGAATGGTTGAGAGGGATTGGATTGCTGATTGGGATTTGGAGAGGGATGAGTTATGTGATGAAGCTGAGGCTGAGACTGAAGCGGTAGTTGTTGGGGTTGGGGTGATGGTGGTGGTGGTGGTGGAATTGATGGTTTCTTGATCATCTTCTAGGGTGGAGGAAGTGGAGGGGTCGTCGGACATTGCTTGAGAGGGAGAGATAGATAGAAATTAAATGGGGAACGTTTCAAAGTAGGTTAAAATATATGTGATCTATATGGTCAGAGGAGATAATTGAGGGGAAGTTTCCTTTTTATGTTCTTTTTGGCCGATAATCGGGGAGGAGGAACAGGTGAACACCCTTCAAATAAAATTAAGAAATATTTATCCACTCGAACCGAAAATTATATGTAAAAAGGTGAGAATATGCTTTGGTTTCCAAAAAACAAAAAAAAAAAAGAGGGACTGATGTATGTGTCAACAACATTTATCAACCACCATGTGAGCCAGTTAAGAATTTTGTATATGAGAGAGAGAGAGGAAAGGCTCTGTATATCTCACCAGTCGGTTTGGGTTGGGTTCTAACAAATTTCAGAAATTTTATGTCCTAATAAATGCCACACCATCAAGGTTGCGTTTGCTTCTCTATTTAGTTTCTGTTGGCCTTTAATTTCAATTGGGCCTTATAATTTATTGCTAAACCTTGTTATATTTTTAGGGTAATGATTTCCCCACTCCTATTTTGACCACTTACACTCCTTTTTCAGTTATAAAATGGAGTGTAAGTGGACAAAATTGGAGTGGGGAAATCACCACTCTATTTTTATTTCGAGTTTTTCTATTTAAACTCCGTACTTCTCTTTGTTCATCCCATATTCTAAATTCACCCTAACTTCTAATCAAATTTTCATAATTTCTAAGAAAACCTCACTATCTTCCCAAACTACCCCTAAATATACACCTAGCATAAAAAATAAAATAAAAAACTCATCAACTTCACACATCGCTATTTTGCCTCTCACCACTCTATGTTCACCTCAACCTCACATTACTTAAAAGAGATAAAAAACACTTTTGTCAGATGTGCAGCAAAATTATTTTTTTATTAAATTTTTTAAATTTTTTTTAGTTTCTTCTTCAACAAAGCAAACCCATGCGGCAATTTCCAGATTATGTATCAATCAAAGGCTTAGGTAGGCATTGTTTCTTTGCTTCGCATTCAAGGTCTGGTTTTTTTCCCCTCCAGTTTTGTTTATTTGATTATGATTATTATTATTATTATTTCTGATTTGTTTATTTGATTATGATTTGCCGTATTTAGGGTTTGTGAAGAGAAGATGAGAGTGTAGTAGGTTTGTTGAATTGAAAGAAAAGAGTAATCTGACAATAGGGTGTTGAGGAGTTTGTATTTTTCTAAAACTTAATATGAAGAGCGGTGGGGTGTATAATGTGTGTAGATGTACTAGAGTAAAGTGTTAAGTTGGATGACCTTTTTTATCTTTTTACACAATAATAAAACTTAAGAGCTTAATGATTTAAGGATTTGGGTGAACAAAGAAAAGTGTGAGGTTTAAATAGATAAACTCTTTATTTCCTTCGACGAAACTACAAATTTTAATGCTCTAAACACAAGCTGGAAGGAAAATAACAACAGAACATAGATAAGGTTGAAATTGCTAATCCGAAACTTACATCCCTATCTTACTCAACCAGAATCTTAACTGTTGTAAGCTAATAAATAGACTAATACAGACAACGTCCTTCGTACAAAGCCAACTATCATCGCATGTTACCCTCTCGCAGGACATCTATCATATTGTACAACCGCTTCTCTGCCTTCGAATGAACCTGCATCGATGCAAGATATCATATCAGAAAATGAAGGAGTGCATTATCCTACAAGTACTATAACTAAACAAACAAATGTATGTTAACAGTATTCTTGCCAAATAATCGATATCAGATAGTAATTTTAGTAAGAATTTAACCATTATAAGCACTGTAACAAGTAGTAGAATAAAAGAGAGATGGAAAAGCTTAAACACCTTCTTAGCAAGGAAAATTACAGAATCAATTGTGCCCTCTGCATATATTGATCTACCACAAACATTATGCTGAAACTCAAAAGAAACTCTGCAAAAATGAGGGGGAATTAAGTCAATGGAATAGAATTAAAACTAATTTGAGAGAGAGAGCGAGAGAGTGGGAATATTCCGTATTACGTTTCATCAGGTGAACTCAGATGATACATATGAAATGCATGACCAGACAAATGCTCCTCTGGAACTCCCACCATCTCTAATTGTTGCTGGGAATCCCGGATCAATTGGACCTGATAAAATTGTCAAAGATTGAAGATAAAAATGAAATGCTGAAGGATTATATAAAACTTTCTAAGTATTTGGTATTTCATGTAAGGGGACTGGCCTGATAATCAACCCAGACAGGTTGTTACTGATAAGATTTACATCAAAATATTTGAAACTTTGTGACTGCTTCTATTGTTGTTTTGAATTTCTCTGTCTTAGATTTAATTCCTTGATTTCTGGTTGGTTAGCTCGTACAATGGTGTAACTGTTTTGAAATTTGAATTCATGTATCTCATCTTGTACTAATATAAATACATACAGCCACCACTGTTACTAATCTGCTTTCAGTTGGAGAATTGCTTCTTTCTTGGTTTGTGTGATGCAACCCGCCTAAGTGTCATGCCTAAGGCCTCTAGGTGTGATTCCTGGAACCCTACTTCTGTGGTTCTAGTAGTTTCTATCCTTTCCTTATAATTTTCTCTCCTCGTTTCATAAAAGCATTGTTGTTCTGTCTCACTACAATCTTACAGCCTTCAAAGATTTAATGTCAAACTAGAATCAATCTTTTCTACACTTATCCCTCGTTGTCCTGCATCAATGCCATTATTTCTTCTTTATGTCTGCACCTATTAAAATGCATGTATCCCAAACACAAGTAGTGAAATGCAGCTATAACGTTATCATTCGCAATATCCTTGCCAGACATAAAGGTACTCAAGTTAATGGCCACATTGAATAGCTTCAGATGAACAAACAAAAAGTGAGGAACGCAGGGGAAAAGGATGAGAAAAACAGATGCTATGGTTAACCATTTCTAATTATCCGAAGGTATAATTAACTATGTATCCTGTAGCATACCTGCTCCATATCAAAGGACACACCCAACTTCTGGAAGCAAGAAATAACAGCCTTTGCAGTTCCAGATGTGTCAACTTTACTTGCTTGATGGGATTCCATAACCTGAAATTTAAAAACATGATTAAGCCGCATCAAGCAACATGAATAAGGCATAGAAAACAAGCACCTTGAAAATTTATAACATTTTGCTGTTTTCAAAGATATTAACAATGAACAAAAGTGTGCAGAGTTGCAAGATTAGTTTATGCAATTCAAGGGAGGGGAAAAGCACGCAGAAACTGAAAACAGAAAAATGAATCGCTAGAAAAATGAACACTAATCCATTGAATAAAAAGATACCGCTAGAAAAACAAAAGGTTTAACTGAGACATGAAAGTAATCCTTTTCTTCGTTCAGAGTTCATTTGGAAGGGAAAGAAATGCAGGTTTCATAGATAGGAAGGATAAGATAAATGCTAGTTATGATAAAAAAAGAAAAATATAGCACACCAGATAAATGAATGTCAATATACTGAAATATGAACTTGGTCAAATAATTAGACTCTCTCTACTTCTATAGTTTTCATTTGTAACAAATTACAAGAAAAAAGTGAATACCTGTAAGGAATACCCAGAGAAAGCTCCAGGGAATTGCTCGGCCATAATTTCCATGGCTGCAAGAAATGCCACAACCTATTCATACCAAACGACTATTAGGATATGGAAGGTAAGCCCCCACAGTAGTAAACAATAATAGAAAACATTAAAGCACAAAATTCTGAGCACCTGTTTTCCCATTTGTGGGGATATTACTGCATAGACTTGTGAGTCTTCTACAGTCTTGTACAACCGATCCCTGTCTCCACCGGTTGTTCCCATCACAAATGGCACTCCAACTTTGCAATATAGTTCTGCATTATCTGAACACGATAGAAAAATATCCAAATGAATGAAGACACAAAGCCAGCTACAATATTTACTAACCATGCAATGGAAAAGATTTTAAGCAAAAATAAGTCAAAATAGAGTTCCAAACCTGTGTTATTTATTTACCATTTACTGCCGAAGGCACAGTGAAGTCCACCACAATCAAATTGGGATACTTCTCGAGAAGAGATGCAAGGGTTCTTTCTCTTTCATCAGGACCATGGATCAGAATCTCGTTTGCGCCAACTTGGAAGGTTTGCCCCGATTCCTCGGCAGAGCCAAATGATGCGGGAACCACACTGAGTCCTGCAGAATCTGCTGCTTGTATAATGGCCTTCCCCATTTTCCCACTACATGAGTTTACCTGTTCGACAAATTGAACACAAATTCATGAATTTCGCAGCAGCAATTACAATAATCCATACATCCACATTTGAAATTTTCGCTGACTCATTATAAGAACTGAAATTATGAACCCAGCAAGCAATGTAGCTACTAGAAACAGAAAGATACAACAAAATACCATGATAGGGATGTCAATCTTGTTCTTGGGCAAAGACTTCTCAAGACTTTGATTGGGTATGGCTGAAATTGACATCTTTGGGATCATATTCATAGCCGATGATGATGATGATGAAACTCTTTGCTTCCAATTGAAACCAGTAGCATCTAATCTACTGGTTCCCGCTCTAGCTAAGACTGCCCGCCTCTGTTGCTGAACAACGACACAATTGGCTGGTAGTTTGAGCGTGGACGCCATTGTACGGAGTCTGAAGGCAGATTATTTGGGGTTTAGGGTTTTAGGATAAAAACTCAGAGCGCGTCGCTGCTAGGGGGTGGAACCAATTTAATAAGTTAAGGAGGGGTCTATGTTCAATTAAGATTTTAGAAGAGTTCAATGTGGTTATAAAGTTATAAAGTTCAATCTAATTTGAATTGATTTCTATAAACTTCACAGAGTTTGACTAAATTGCTAAATTGATTTTAATGGTGTTTGTTAGAATATTATCATAGATTTTAACAGAATTGATTAGAGTTCTAAAATGTTATTTTCTTTTATTTTCCTTTTTTGGGCTGTTTTGGATAGTTTATCGTTTTATCATATTTTCAAAAGAGAAAAGTACATTTACAAAAACAGAACGTCCAAACCATATACATCAAAAGAAAATACAAAAAGGAGTCCAATTTTCCTATTACCAAATTTTATATGCCCCTGTTTCCCCCTTAGTTTTGCGACATGTGGCACACAACTTAACAGGAGTTTAGTTATGTTAACTCTCTTTTAGCCTTTTTTTTCTTTAATTGAAAGAATTAAAATATATTATATTAGAATACAAGTTTGACAAAAACACGTTTGCACGCCGCTTTATCTTTTACGCTACATGCAATCAGACTTCAACCCCTACATCTTCTTTGCACTGCAAAACTCAACCGCTTCATCGTCTCCACTTTGTGAAACTCCGACCCTGCATATGGTTCGTTTTTCTAATTCGCTCGTTGGCTGCTGGTTCATCAGGTAAGTCACGCTCTGCTCTTCATAATTCTTTTTCTTCTGCTTTTTGACTGCTGGTTTTTTAGCCATCATATGAGAAACGTATAACCATATAACTTGCGACAATCATAAACCCAATATGCAATTCATTTGAATCAAATCCATTTGGTTTCAATCTTCTTTCCCTTTTTGTTTTCATCTACAATAACAATTTATATAAAATATATTGATTTTTCTTTTACAATTTTTCCGATACTTTGCGTGTTTTGATTTACTTTTTCTGATATTAAATATAAGGGATTGGAGCTCGTTGTTTTGGTTTTCATCTACGTCCATTTTCTAGTTTCATCAATAACTAATATGAACATATATGTATGATTGTACAGTACTTAGCTATGTTGAATTTTTATTGAATCAATTGTAATTTTTTATTGTTATGGAAGATATTTTAGATGTATAAATTTTGTTTGATTCAATTTTTGAAGGACATGAATCTGGAAAATAAATGCATGGAAGATGGAGAAGGTGAAACAAGCCCTGACTTGAATATTTCAGAAGATGAAAGCAACGAAGAGTAATCACAAGCTATGAAAGGTAACGAAAAAATAGACTTGGTTAATTCTAGCATTCGAAAGCAACTGATTCCTGTGATTGGGATAGAGTTTGAGACAGAAGACTTGGCTTTTAAATTTTACAACGCATATGCATACAATATTGATTTTAGTATTAGAAGAAGTAGATGTCACAAATTCAAAAGTGGTCAGTTGAGAGACAGGCTTTTTGTTCACTTAGCGTGAAATTGATAAGCGTATTTCTAATGTGAAGTATCATCACGCTGAGCCAAGATGTGGATGTTTAGCAAGGATGAAAATTAGTTGTCATTTGAATGAGAAGTATCGTGTCATAGAATTTGTTTATGAACATAACCATGTGACTACAAGTCCGTCTAAGACTCATTTGTTTAGGTCTCATAGGAAGATCACTCTTGCACACATAGCTGAAGTTCATATGACTGATAGTTCAGGAATTGCTCCCAAAGTAGCTCTTGAATTTTAAGTAGACAAGCTGGTGGTCGGGAAAGTCTTGGATCTATTCCTGATGATTACAGGAACTATTTACATTCAAAACGAACAAGAGAAATGAAGTTAGGAGATACAGGTGGTGTGTTAGAGTATCTGCAACAAATGCAATTGAATGATCCTAATTTTTTTATGCTATACAAGTGGATGAAGATGATTTGATCACCAATATTTTTTGGATTGATGCGAGGATGACGGTGGATTATGATTATTTTGGTGATGTACTATGTTTTGACACTACCTATAGAAAAAATAAAGAAGACCTTTTGCAATGTTTGTTGGTGTCGACCACCATAAAACTATTATATTTGGTGCTGCATTATTATATGATGAGACAATTCAAACTTTTACGTGGTTGTTTGATACTTTTGTGAAGGCTGTGTATGGAAAAAAGCCAAAGAACATTCTTACAGACCAAGATGCAGCGATATCTGCAGCATTAGCTTTAAAATAGCCAGAAACATCTCATCGTTTATGTATTTGGCACATATATCATAATGCAGCCAAACACTTTAGCTGTGTTTTTGAGAAGTTCAAAGATTTTAGCAAAGATTTTAGCAGTTGCATATATGATTATGAGGATGAAGATAATTTTCTAAATGCTTGGAATAGTATGCTTGAAAAATATACTCTCATGAGCAATGATTGGTTGAGTCGCATGTTTAAAATAAGGGAGAAATGGGCGTTAGTTTATGGGCGACAAACTTTGTGCAGATATTACTACTACCAAGCAGAGTGAAAGCATGAATAGTTGTATAAAAAAGCATGTTAGTTACAAATATGACTTGCTCAAATTTTTTCAACACTTCCAAAGGTTGGTCGAAGATCGTCGTTACGAAGAGTTGAAAGCTGAATTTAAAGCAAGTCAAATTTCCCCAACATTGTCATTTCCCGTAAAAATGTTGAAGTATGCAACAAATGTATATACACCAAAAGTGTTTAAAGTGTTTCAAGATGAGCTATGTAAGGCTTATGATTGTACTTTGCAGTTCAATGGTGAGATAGGTACAATCAACAAGTATGAAGTTATCCTGTATGGGAAGAATTGGCACCATACAGTTACATTTGACTCAACAAATAATGTAACTTTATGTAGTTGTAAGAAGTTTGAGTTTGCAGGAATCTTATGTGCACATGCCTTGAAGGTGCTTTCTACAAGAAATGTTAAAAGTATCCCAGCTCATTACATCTTGAAGAGATGGACAAAAAATGTGAATGCTATGAGTGTCAAAATTAATTCTTTTTCAAGTCCAAATGACCCTAAGGCAGAAATTGTAAGACGTTATAGAGAGTTGTGTCGGTTGCATACTCAATTAGCAATGAGGGCAGCAAGGGGTGGTAAGGTGTATGAAATTGTTATACGGCGATTGAACCAGACATTTGAAGAGGTGGATGCATGTTTGAAAGAAAAATCAAGTCAAGAAACATCTAAAGTGATCTCACCAATAATTAATAGTAGATCTGAGTTGAATGAGTGTATCAATGTTGATGATGACATCATTAAAGTTAGAGGAATCAAAGTTAAAGAAAGAGTTGTTGGTAGTTCTAAAAGGCCAAAAAATGCTTTGGAGAAGCTGACAAAGAAGAGAA
The DNA here is from genome assembly GCF_002207925.1 of Prunus avium. The sequence continues at coordinate 23,523 of NW_018922221.1, read as the reverse complement.
GGAGTCGAAAAATAGAATTGCACCATTCAAGTAGTGTTGATTCAATATGCATTCCTACTACAAAAGTTGTTCCAACACCTCTATCAAAATTTTCACAGGCATTGTATAAATTCATTATTAATTTCATCTTTGTTTGTTTATTACCATATAGCTTCATCGTATTTTCTTATTGTATTTGTTGAACCTAAAAAGTGTTGGGGCCAAGAGTTATAATGTTGAAATGGATCCACCTTTATGTGCTTCCACTCATTCGAGGCCACCAAAACTGAGAACTTTAAGCAAACCTTGTCTTCCATGTTGTTTGTATTACCAATCTGATGCACACGATCCAACAGTCAGCAAATGTGATGGTCTGTGGTACTATTAAGCCTTTTGAGTCACCCCCTTCGTATTTGCACATCTTCTATGAGGTTACCCATTTTTCATTGTAGCAAACCAGAAGAACAATTGTCTCCATTTTTTACCATGACAAAACAACATTTCATTAACACATTTGAAGCCACGACCAAATCACTGCAATACAACCACAATAACCAGGCAATACAATGACAATACAACAGCAATACAACAGCAATACAATAGCAATATAACAGCACTAAAACAACACTAACACAACACTGAACACGGATTCATCACAATCAGATTATACAAATCTACTACATCAAATGGAAAATCCCAAGTTTCAAGATTCACATATCCAGAGCAATCTAAATGCATTTGGTAAAAACCCAGATCAAGGAGCATGAAGATTCAAAAAACATTACCCAAAGCAATTAAAATAAAATCAATTTCACAGCAACCCAAGCAATCAAAATTAAACCAATTTCATAAAATTCCACAGAGACTAAGAAAATGACCATCAAGAATACCTATTGGAGGTCAACAATGGAGTAGAGCTTCAAGGTTGCAAGCAGCTGCGACCTTACGTTATTCAAAAGACTTACCTAGAAGATGGGGTCGATAGGGGGGTTTCCAGATTCACAACAGAGAGATGGGGACAATTCAGAACAGATACAACTGCACGAGAGAGAGAGAGAGAGAGAGAGAGTGAGTGAGAGAGAGAATAGAGAGTGAGAGAGAACTAAATTTCAGAAAAAGTGTTATGTGGGCAATAAGTGGACAATAAATATATATTTATATGTGGTATTTGCAAAATTTTTGGGGAGGCTTGGTATTTCCACTTAAAACTAAAAAATTGGTGGCATTTTGGGCTATTTCCCTATAAATAAATAATAAAAAAAAGACATTTCTTGTGTTTCAAACTGGACTGTAGATATATTCTCATAAAATATTGAAATCACCAACAACCTTTGGATCATGTAACAGTACAAGAATCAAGTTTTTTTATTCATTTTGTGACTAGTGGACCCCGCTTACATTTGGTTTGGTTGGCAAGTATGTGGGCAAGTGCGCGTCATGGGCGAATGAGGACCCATTATGGCTCAAGGGGCTCTAAGGGGGGTTGCACCACCTTTGGGCTCCAATAAATAGAAATCCATGTAAAAAAACCAGCTGTAGTGGTCCAAATTTGAGGCCCTAAATGCTTGAGCTGAACCTAAATGCAGGTACATGGTTGAAACCCTTGAAACTTAGTGAGACCACAAAAGGAAAAGATGCCAGCCCTTAAGTGTTGTTGGTGACGCCCCTTGCGACTGCAACATATCTACTTGCCCGAAAAATGGTTGCTGACCATTTTTAATTTTTAATTTTAATAATTTGACCAATGGCTAGAAGCTCTCAACAACTAGTTCCATTGTTTTTTTTTTTTTTTTTTTGGTGTAAAGTGGTCCAACGGCTAGTCTGAGTTTTTGTTTCATTTTTTGTTTTTAAAAATCTTATACCCAAATCTTCCTATAAATTATGGAAATTTTTATTTTTAAAATTCTTGAGACAGAAGTACGGAGTTTTCTGGGGTTGCTACTATCGTCGATTGTGGAAGGGTTCTCTTCGATAGCAGCACCTCTAACATGGTTAACGAGGAAATGAGTTAAGTTTGTGTGGACAGAGGAGTGCAAACAGAGTTTTCAGGAGCTAAAGAAGCAGTTAACCACCACACCTGTTTTGACTCTTCCGAATAACACGGGAAACTTTGTGATCTACAGTGATGCATCATTGCAAGGCTTGGGATGTGTTTTGATGCAACATGATCGGGTGATTGCTTATGCCTCGAGGCAACTCAAGAAACATGAGAAGAATTACCCTACTCATGACTTAGAGCTTGCTGCAGTGGTGTTCGCCCTCAAAATCTGGCGACACTACTTGTATGGTGAGACGTGTCAGATCTTCACTGATCATAAAAGCCTCAAGTACTTTTTCACTCAAAAGGAGTTGAATATGAGACAACGGTGTTGGCTGGAGTTGATAAAGGATTATGATTGTACGATTGAGTACCATCCTAGCCGAGCGAATGTTGTGGCAGATGCTCTAAGTAGGAAGACTAGTGGAAGTGTAGCTCGTCTCAGAATGGCCTATCTTCGTGGAACTGCGGAAGGATGGAGTAGAATTGGGAATGAGTCAACATGGAGGAATACTCGCTAGTTTGCATGTGAGGCCTATTCTGGTTGAGCGGGTGATTGCAGCCCAATTGGAGGATCCTACTCTCTGCATGATAAGATTGGAAGTAGAGAATGGTACACGGACGGATTATGCAATAAGAGAATATGGAGCCTTGGTAACTAGAACTCGTCTTTGTACACCCAAGAACGACGACTTGAAGAGACAAATCATGGTGGAAGCTCACTTTCAACCTATTCTATGCACCTGGGTAATACTAAGATGTATCGAACTCTACGTAAGTACTACTTGCGGCTGCATATGAAGGGTAACATTGCTAGGTATGTGAGCAGATATTTGATTTGCCAACAAGTGAAAATGGAGCGACAGAGACCATCTGGACTTATGCAGCCACTTCCGATCCCTGAATGGAAGTGGGAGCATATTACAATGGACTTTGTTTTCAAACTTCCACGTACTTAAAGAGGGTACGACGGAATTTGGATGATAGTTGACCGACTCACCAAATTCGCCCACTTCCTACATATAAAAGAAACTTATTCCTTGACGAAACTGGCAAAGCTCTTTGTGTATGAGATAGTGAGATTGCATAGAGCACCCATGTCCATTATGTCGGACAAGAATGCTAGGTTTACATCACGATTTTGGAAGTGTCTACATGATGCTATGTGTACTAAGTTACGGTTTAGTACGACTTTTCATCCACAAACAGATGGACAGTCAGAAAGAACGATTCAGATATTGGAGGACATGTTGAGATCTTGAGTGATGCAACTGAAGGATGGTTGGGGTAATCATCTTGCCTTGGTGGAATTTGCATATAACAACAGTTATCATTCTAGCATTAAAATGGCCCCGTATGAAGCCTTGTATGAGAGGCAGTGTAGAACTCCAATACATTGGAATGAGGTGGGTGACAAAAAATTAGAGAAAGTAGAAAGTATCCAAGCAACAACTGAAAAAGTGAAGATGATCCGAGAAAAGTTGAAGACCGCACAAGATTGACAGAAGAGTTATGCGGACAACAGATCCAAGGATCTTGAGTTTGCAGTTGGGGATTGGATGTTCTTGAAGCTATCTCCTTGGAAGGGTGTGATGAGGTTCGGAAAACGTGGGAAGTCAAGTCCTCGTTATATCGGACCTTACGAAATCACAGAACACATTGGACCCGTTGCCTACCGACTTGCCTTACCTTCAGAATTATTTCGGATTCATGACGTGTTTCATGTATCCATGTTACAGAAGTACGTGCCTGATCCTTTTCATATCCTGGAACATCAACCCACGGAGTTGAGAGAAGATTTGACGTATGAGGAGCAACCAGTGCAAATTCTAGAAATAAAGGAATAGGTTTTGTGCTACAGATCCATTCTAGTAGTGAAGGTGTTATGGAGGAGTCAAACTATTGAAGAAGCTACTTGGGAACCTGAGGTGTAGATGCAGGCCAAGTACCCTTATCTCTTCAAATGGCAGGTGTGTAAATTTCGAGGATGAAATTTTTATAAAAGGGGAAGGTTGTAACATCCCGACCCAAAATATAATTATTCGTGAATTTAATTAATTTCATAAAATATGAAATTACAATTTTGGTCACTTTTTAATCTAGAAGGATTTAGGGAAATGAATGGCACCATTATGTAGATCGTGCCGAGACGAGTCCGTAAACACATAGTGGGCTTGAATCGAAGTTGTAATGAAAAAGTTACAATCCAAATAAATGTAGTGGCATAACCGTAATTTTTTCGAAAAGGGTTTAATAAAATATGAATTTCTCTCTCTCTCTCTTCTCTCTCTCTCTGTGTCTCCCTCCCCCCTTCCCCCCGATATTTTGAAACAGTCAGTTGGCGTTTTGGCCCCACCGCTGCCTCCACCTTCTTTCTCCATCCCACCCGATCTCTACCGCCAACAACCAGCACAGCCATTGGATTCTGCGTTTTGGCGTTTATGATCAATTTCTGCGTTTTGGTTATCAGATAAGAAATAGAAGTATTGGCCAGTTTCGGCCCTCGATTCCGGCGACTTCCCGTTACTTTTTGGGGTTGGTCCAAGAAAAAAAAGTTGCTCCACTCAATGTCCTGATCATGTAGGTATAAGTTTTGACTGGCAGTTTTAAGATTTTTTGATCGCCAGAATCGCTTTGGACACCCACGCGCTGCCCATGCATGGGCACTGTTTTGGTGTCCCTCTCGATCCTAAAATGATCCCCATTTCGTCCTGAGCACGATGGTATGCTCGGATTTGAATTTGGTTACCGTTTGATCGTCAATTGGATATTGCATATTAGGCGTTATCCGGGTTCGATATATTCAGACCTTCATATCGACTCCAATTTAATATATGTTGATCTAGGCTTCCCTAGGATCGTGTAGGAATTCGCGGATCATGAATCGGAGCCCCGGATGTTCCGATTCAATAACTTAAAGTTTGCATTAAACGATAACCGTCCGATCATAGGATCTTGAGCGATCCGACCGTTCAATTCGGACCAAACTTGCAAGACATGCTTAGTAAACCTTGTGGAACTCATAGGAACTTCCGGATCGGTTGACCGAGCGTCTTCCGAGGCTATTTCCAACATTCGAAACACGTGATTGGACTTTAGGAATGTCTCGTTCCTCGTGCTTATACTTGAAACCCGAGAAACTAGGATTTTAATTTAAAGTTCTCGTTCAAAGCGTTTAATATTAATTTCGTATTCATATTCTGAAATAGGTACTCCGACCACACGTACATAGCAGGCGGGACCCTCTCAGCGTCAAGCAGCGTGGGACTACTTGTGAGTGGACATTATTTTGATTGGTTAGATGGTCTTGCATCAAAAATGGATTTTTATGACTTTGGAATGGATATATATATATATCGTTCAATTATGAATTTTTTCTGCTATCTTGATAATTGAAGTTATGATTTTTCGGAATTGAAGTTATGATTTTTCGGAATTTGAATTATATAAGTTGAAAAATGATTATTCATCATGTGATTATATGTTTGGGCAATAAATAAATACGAGTTCGGGTACTTTATTACTTCGCTATGTGAATAAAGGATTACACCATGCTAAGTACCATCCTTTGGTTATGGTACCCACACGTGGCGTTGGGTTATCCAACATATGGGCATATATGGTTTTGTTGTTAGCTTATCACATGTGGCGTTGGATGATCTAGCATGTGATGAAGTTGTCTACGCGCGTAGGACTTAGTGTTTGGTTGTGTTGGAACTTCCGGCGTGTGTGATGTAGAGTGTTCGTCCCCGGGTTGGATCGCTCATCCCTAGACACAGGGTAGAAACTTGAAACCCTACGGACTAGCCAAACAATCCCCCCATTGGACTGTTTTTCCCGGTACTCAAATTGGTGTGATACTTATATATATAAGTATACTTACGGTCAGTGGCGAATCCACATAGGGGCAAGGGGGGTCAATTGACCCCCGCAAGCCCGGAGTCCACCATAGGAGGCCAAGAACTTGACCCCTGCAAGTGCCTAGAAGGTGTTTGATGAAATGCCCCAAAGAGGGAGCAGCCATAGCCAGGAGCAAGCAAGAAGCTTGCTGCGCAGCGCCCAGCGCTTCAATTTTTTTTTTCGTGACTTCAAAACGACGTCGTTCCACTTAAGTTTTTTTTTTATTAAAAAAGCCTGGCTAAAATGACGTCGTTTTGGCTCAGTTTTTTTAAAAAAAAGAAAAAGAAACTTACAAGCAGCACAGCAGCTCGATAAAAGAAAGTACAATCAATTGCATGAACGTCACCTGGCTCAGCACAAAAATTATCCAAATCTGCAGGATCGAAGCACTGATGAGGCTGTTGCTAGTGACACAAAGGATCAATCTCAGCCACGTGTTTGATTTCACCATATGTATTCTTAGACAGACGGCAATCAGTTTGCATACATATACCTTTTAGCATCAGCTTGCAAAGAAGCCAAGATCATCACTTTTCTGCTTGGTTCTGCCCTCTCCATTGTTTTATATGCATCATCCATGGTGGCCATGACACGGTAGCACAGCCATTAAGTATGGCTTCTATGGTAGATCCAGAATTTCTTATCTGCTTTACAAACAACTTAAGTAAACCTTACCTGACTTGTATATGTTGACCTCTTAGAATCGAACCCTGGAGTTTGATGAGTTTAACAGAAAAAGCTAAAGACGGAAAAAAAAAAAAATTCCTGAATTAATCTATAAAACCAAGTTGTGTTTATCCTGGGCCAAATCATTTGTTTTGTCTAACATTTTCCCACGAGTCGAAGGACCTATTACAATTTACAAATATATTTCTTGGAAACAAGCCCTCTGTCAAAGCGGCTAAAAGAATTATAATCGAAAGTCGCTATCATTAATATCTTGGTAATATAGTACTTTCTTATATTGAAAATTTGACATAAAATACGAGAGTGGTACATTTTGTATAGAATTTTTTGTCTTTAGACGTTGACCCCTGCAAGGAAAATTCCTGGATCCGCCACTGCTTACGGTATTTGAGGTACGTACTTATATAGTATATGCTATCGTATTATATAGATTTACTTAACTATTAATCTCAGTATATATGGATAAATGTATAAGTGAAATATTCTAAAATTATTCTCACATATGTCATTTGGAAGTCATTGCTTTCGGGAACTTTTAGGTTGGAGTCAAAAGGATTTGGGTTTGGATTTGATCATATGTTCTCAGGAAAGTGACAACATGTTGAGTTCACAATGATTAATAGATACGGTATTAGTTGCATGTTTTGGCATTATTTTCCAAACGGTGGGGTTAGTATGTTGTTTTGCAAACTAAATCAAACTTTGTTTTTGTCCACTCACACGTTTTCTGTTTTGCGCCCCGCAGACAGTAGTTGACTAAGCTGAGCAGCAGAGCCGAGCCCTGAGCTTTCAAACCTCGAGCTTCAGTAGAATAAGCTTGGTTTCGTTTCTGTTCTGTTAAACTTTTTATCATTTGTAAATCGAAACTCTTAGATTTGCTCTGATGTTGCCCATATTAGCTTTTAATTGAAAGGCCGGAGGCCTAGTATGCAAACTGCTTGAATGTTAACTTGTGCATGTTGCCAGTTGTGGATAAATTGTGTTTTTAATAGGTTGAGAAATTTGAGAAATGTCCAATTTTCAGGGATGACGCTGCCGAAATTTCGGCAGAAAGTCTTGTGTCTTTAGTAAGTGGGCCCGGCATCTATAAGATGCCGGAAATACCACGGGATTCGTCTCGAATTCCGAGGAGTTCAGGGCGGGTCCTATCACTAACTTCAGCCCATAATCTCTAGTTTTGTGGTTTTTTTTTTTCATGTGGTTTTGTATTTATTTAGCTAATGTTTCGCTGACAGTAGTTCCCTTCTTCTTCTTTTGGTTTAAGCTCTAGTTTAATTTTTTGCATTTCTGAGTTTTTTTTTTCTCACTAGTCTCACAAAATGCACGGATTTAAATAAACTATATATGTTCTTTCACTTTCTTTGTCATTACTTTTGAGCAAAGCATACATATTTGAGAGTATTTTTGTGTGAATTTGTTGGTATTTTTTGCTGGCCTCCCTACCTGTGTTCCTTGTGTAAACGTTTTCTTTGATAATTGTTACTTGTAGTATTTATTTAGCTAGTTGATTTATTGGTTTACATTGCTCACTTTTTTCTATCACAATTTTATACGGTTTATTTAGCTAGTCAGTTTATATTGCTCATGTATTATGACTTATCTCATTTATAATTAGCTATTTGATATAGTTTTTTTGTGGTATTTTTTCATGTGGTTTTGTATTTATTTATTGATTTTCAGATTTGGGCTCCTAAACCCTAGTTCCCTTCTTCTTTCGGTTGTTTCTTTCTTTTGGTTTAAGCTCTAGTTCAATTTTTTGCTTTTGAGTTTTTTTTTCTCGCTAGTCTTGCAAAATGCATGGATCTAAATAAACTATGTTATTTTACTTTCTTTGTCATTAGTTTTGAGCAAAGCATACATATCTGGGAGCATTTTTATGTGAATTTGTTGGTATTTATTGCTTGCCTCCTTACTTGTGTTCCTTGTGTAAACGTTTTCTTTGATAATTGTTACTTGTTAAAGTATTTATTTAGCTAGTTGATTTATTGGTTTACATTACTCATTTGTCTTTCTCCAATTTTTTCTTTAACAATTTTATACGGTTTATTTAGTGAGTCAGTTTATATTGCTCATGTATTATGACTTATCTTATTTATAATTAGCTATTTGATTTAGTTTTGTGTTTTTTTTTCATGTGGTTTTGTATAGGAGAATGACTACCCAAATTTCACATATCACCTTCGACAATTGCAATTTCAAGTCAAAAAGTGTCATCCGAAAACCCTTGTTGGATTCATTCAAGTTGAGTATTGAGGATTTTGTGGAGGACTGTGATGTTGTCCAAGAAGGGCGTGAATGGAAATGAGAGTTCGTTCACAAGGAAGGATGTGTTAAGAGGACAATTCCACTCTTCGTTCTCAAAGAGGTAGTGGATGATTCAAGACATAAATCCGAAGAAGATTCGTTTTGCATCTACTGCAACTACTCAGGATGCAACAACAATCTCGTCTCGAAGAGCAAGTATCACTTTGTAATTCCAGCAGATTATGAATCTGGGGAGCAATTGGACAATCCTTTTGACAAGGATGATTACTTTTTTAAAGATCGGACACACCTTTTACATGGATTGCTCCACATCAACGGGATTTGCCACCTCATATGTATCAATGGGATTTATGGGGGTTCTGCTTACATCCCTGGTCGAGACATCATGCATATATGGGATTTACTTTGCCTTTATTTTCAAGCGAGCTAATTATTAGTTTTATATTAGTTGTTTCATATTTTTGTTATATATAAAACATATGAATTGAATCTGTTTTTGTGATTTATAGGAAAATAACTGTTCGTGATGAAGCATGTAAAGCATTTAGGCATATCACATTGATATACGATCTCCGTAAGACATGCGAGGAGGCCATGGAGACGAGATTGCTGTTTAGTGTGGCTTTTGGTAGTACTTGGTTTGGGAGGTGGGGATACACTTTTCTACGTGGAAGCTATAGGGTGTCGAGAGATACCTACACGAGCGCTATTGAGTCCCTTGCGTCTCTTCCATTGACTGAGGTTGAAGAAATTGTAGAAAAATTCAAGATGTCCCTTACTCCTCTAGAGTGCATGAGAGATTTATTATCTTTCATGCTGCAGATGAGGTGTGGCGCGAGAGGCCAAAAGAAAACGGATCTAAATAAAGATTTGTGGACGGTGTATGATGAGGTTTTAATGAGGAGGAAAAATCACATCCAAACCATCTTGAATTGCAAAGTCTTTTGCAAGGAAATCCCGTTGAGGCAAATGTCAGTTGAACGTTTAACAGTTACATTTGTGGTGAGAGATGCAGATGACAATGAGTTGCCGGGAATGGTTGGTTGCGAGTGTACCACACTCCACATAAATGATGTGGCTGATTTAAAGGGTCAAGTTACTCGTTTAATTCAAGATACATATCATGCATTCTCCAATTTCACCATCACCGAAATGGAAGGAGAGGGAACGGATGAATTGAAAGAGAATATGTGGGTGAAGGGTGATGGTGCAGACATGGATTGCAACTATGTAGCTGAAGGTGGACGGGGATGGTTGGTGACTTGTACCTGTGGAGCAAAGGATGATGATGGAGAGAATATGATTCAGTTTGATACCTACAGGGAATGGAAGCACATCGAGTGCCTCATTAATGATGGTTTTAAACTTGAAAATAATGATGGTTTTATTTATTCGGTATGTTCAGCCCCAAGGCATTGAGGAGAAAATTGGTAAGAGGTTCTGAAATTTCATTAAACACTTTATCTGTCTCACAATGTTTGGTTGTTTGTTTTGAAAGAAAAGTTGCTTTTATGCATTTGATGATGCCTGCAAGAAATTAAGATTTGTGATATTGCTTTAGCATCTTCTAATTGTTTTATGCTTCAGTCTGGGGGTATTGGGTTGGGCAGCACTCTTTTACTTATACGGAGGTTAATGTTCTCTGTAACATGCTTTATTATTGTAGTGGCCTTTAACCAACTTTGTAGCATTAAGTGAGCCTTGCTGCAAGCCTTTAAGAATTTGGCAATGACCTTTATTTTTACAGATTTAAGCGAGTTTGGATTGTGACTGGTTGATCAATTATGCTGATGAGGGGTGAATTCCATTATTAGCCCATTTTTGTTTGCTATCCTATTTGTGGAAACTATTTTGATCAACATGAATTCTGCAATGACCATTATTTTTACAAATTTAAGCAAGTTTGAATTGTCTCTGGTTGATCAATTATGTTGACAACAAGGGGGGAATTCCATTATTAGCCCATTTTTGTTTGCTATCCTATTTGTCGTGAAGAAACTATTTTGATCCACTCTGAGATTTGTTGAAAATTTTGTATTTCTTACAGTGCAGTTTGCTACATTTATAGTCAATCATGCTCTCTCTCTCTCTCTCTCTCTCTCTCTCTCTCTCTCTCTCATACACACATACCAAATTTGATTAACTTGCCAAATCCTATAATGTTAGGAGATTTGGAATTTGGTTTTTAGCATCATCCCTCCATCAATTCAATGCTCAATGAGAAGTCATGTTAAATGAGCCTTGGAGAAACCTTTCATGAACTCAAGTGTATAGGTTTTTTTTGCTATTCATTTTAATAGATTACTTTATTAGTTTTTTTTTTTTTTTTTGAATTGTTCAAGTTTTCTCTAATCATTCTTGTTTCATGGTTACTGATGTTGTTGAACACTTCATTCTCAAAATTGATAAGTATATAGATTAACACAACATATGCTTACATTCAATTCCAAGAAAGGACTGTGGTCGATAAATTTTTTCTTGAGGTGAAGAATAAAGTAGATACTGAGGAACTTACTTGGATCCTTGGGTAGAAATTTGCAGCACCTAGTATCAGTTGACTTGTTATCATGTTGCATCATGTTCCTTGATCAAAACACATTTGTATGTGCTATGTAGCTGGCTAACTGGATGCAGCATCCCATTCCTTATTGTTTTCGTTGCAAGTTACTAAATTGTCACATACCCTCTTTGTTGCCTTCCAGATGTGTGTGTGGCATGCATAAGCACTTGTAAATTGTTTCCTTGCAGCATAAATATGCTAGGCTGCTCATTTGTCTTAACATAATTTGATTTAATTAATGGCAGGAACGGCATGGTGGAGTCGCTGAGTGTGCAAGGATTCTTGTTTGGAGACTGCCATTGCATAATTGACTAAACTTACTCAGTTCTGTACTTTTAATTAGAAGATTGGTCCATACTTACTGTACCCTTGAGTATGTTGGATTAGCGAGCTAGGATGCATCTTGTAGTTGTCTAGTTTGTTGTTTGATTTTACGTTACCTTGTCATATAAGGCATCAATGGATCATTTGTTGCAAGCTATATTTATAATTGTACTAGCACTACCCCTTAGTCACAAGTTGTTAAACCTTCGTATTTTGGCTCTTGATCTAGTCTACGCATGAATGCAAAGTATGCAACCATTAGTTGGTTGACGATCGAAAGCATATGGTGCAGCCAATGAATTCTGGAATGATCGATCTCTGTAGAGAGTGAATGTTTTGTTTTGTTTTTGCTTTTCATTTTGTTAATGGAAATTTCTATAGAGCCAGAGCATTGGCATTGTGTGTGTACCTACTCTTCTTAATATTACTATATTCAACTTGTTAAAGTACAATTGACAGAGGATGCAATGACGCATGAAAACCGTTGGACATTAATAACAAGCCATTGCGCATCATAGACAGCTGGACAGATAATTTGTCTCATTTATGAGATAATGTCACACTTCATTGTTGACATTACAGTATTTGAATATGCAAGTTCCTTTCAAGATTTAGGGAACAAAGACAAAAATGGTATACAATACAAGCAAGCACCAAGAGCTTTGAATTATTCTTCTGCATATATGATTCAGGTCCTGGTCTCGTTTCGTTTGGCATCTGCTTGTCTTTCCTATAGCACAACAGTTAGGCTGATGTAGTAGATTGCGGAGATTGAGAGAGAAGGCTGCAAGCTGAATATTGCCGAACTTGCCTTCCTCCGTTGCTAGCCTAGAAAAGAAAATAAAAGGGAAATTCAAGTAACAGTCTCCACCATACAATGCAACAACACAACGGAAGCACAAACAAGATGCACTGGTTTGGATAAGTGATGAATATGTAGTTTCTGGGTTTGATCAAGCTGTCAGCTTGCTTTGCGATATCATATCTCTGGAAACCAGGAAGAACATGTCTAAATCGAGGAGTACTAGTGCATTCCAAACAGCAGCATCCTCTTAAATCATAACCTCATTATCATTATAAGGCATAATTAGGAAAAAGTAATGCATATACCTTCATGTCGCGTTTGACAACTAGTATTGCAGCTAAGAAGACTTGCGTTTTGCTACATTTATAGTCAATCATGTTCACTTCTCTCTCTCTCTCTCAGACCAAAATTTGACTCACTTGCCAAATTTTATAATGTTAGGAGATTTGGTTTTTAGCATCATCCCTCCACCAATTTAATGCTCAATAGAAGTCATGTTAAATGAGCTTTGAAGAAAGCTTTTTTTTTTGTTTTTTTTTTGTTTTTGCTATTCATTTTAATAGATTACTTCATTTGTGTTTTTGGGTAGTTCAAGTTTTCAAATAATAAGTGGCAAAAAGAAAAAGACAAAAAAAAAAGATGTCGAATCATATCTTTTAGGCTTAAATGCGGTTTTGCCCCTTGAACTATATGTTGGGGAGATACTATAAATGTAAATGTTAGAAAAAGGTGTTAATAAGGACATTGTGGACAGATTTAAACCCTAGAAGAAAGTTTGTGGCACACAATGGGTGATTTTTATGATACTTTTGGTTATTTGAATTTTTTCTTTTCTTTTATTCGATTCCATGACTTATGCAAAGAGGTCGACTATGTTATTTGTGGGAGGGGGTGGACCAAGAAATGTGCGATCATTCCAAGCAGATCATTCATGAGCTGTTAAGGCTTATTAGAAGCATGGAGGAGAAACTTCAGTTGTCGAGAGCTAAAGTAAAGAAGATTAGGATTTGGTTTGGCAACTGCTTGATTGTGATGATAATTTTGGACCTTTGTGTTATCGAAACCAAATTGCAGGGATGAGAAACGGCTGAAATCGGAATTAATGTGACGAAAGGGTTTGAGGGCATGTATTTTGTGATTTTGGGTTTTGGGTATTATGGATTAGTGGTGTTGTTGGGTTTTTGTATTTGGTTTTTGACGCCATTTCCTGTAAAAATAAAAATAAAAATCTGGCTAGCTCTAAATGAAGTGGTTCAATTTGAAACAATTTGATGTACTCATAGTAGTTGGGCATGAATATATTTGACCATTTGGATATCACTTTGAAAAGAAGTACTGAGTTTGCATTTAACACTTTGAAGTAGAAAAGTGCATACCATATCATTGGTGCTTAACCATAGCACAATTACAAAAGACTTGCTACATACCACAAATGCAGAGCATTACAAAGGACTTATTAAAAACCACAAGTGTAGAACATTACAAAAGAATTACCAAAACAAACAACTTCACAATTATAAAAGTCTTGCCAAAACAAATTCATAATTACATAAGTCTTGCCAAAACAACTTCACAATTACAAGACAGTTGCATTATCAAACATTTTCACCATTACAAGGTCACTGTCATGGCCTGCAAGGCTTTGCCTTCTTTGCAGGTGATTTGAACTTTGGGGATTGACAAATAACCACTGACTCAGCTTGTGTTCCACTTGCAAACATCAAAACTACAAGTTGGGTTGCACTTGGTTGGCAGTTTGTCCCTCCCACTTGTACACTTGGAACTGAGCTTCTCCTACCTATTCCTACAGTTAGAGCAATGCCTCTCCCTCCTAGTCCTGCATTTGGAGCAGTGCCTCCCCCTCCCAGTCCTATAGTTGACGTGCCTCTGCCTCTACATGCCTTATCCCCATTCACCAACATCAAATAATACCAAGCATAAAGCCAAAATCAATAGCAAGCATCATAAAATAATATCAAGCAACATCAAATAATACCAAGCATAAAATCAAACAATACCAAGCAGCATCATACCCTTAGTTTTGCCATTCTCATTGTTCTAGAGTGAGGAGTTTGGCTAGCATTAAGCATAGTGGGGAAATGAATGGCACCATTACATAGATCGTGCCGAGATGAGTCCGTAGACACGTAGTGGGCTCGAATCGGAGTTGTAACGAAAAAGTTACGATCAAAATAAACGTAGTGGCATAACCATAATTTTTTTATAAAGGGTTTAATAAAATCTGAATCTCTTTCTCTCTCTCCCCCCTCCCCCCCCTGTGCGTGGCCAGAACCCCCTCCCAATATTTTGAAAAAGCCATATCAACTCCAATTTAATATATGTTGATCTAGGCTTCCTTAGGATCGTGTAGGAATTCGTGGATCGTGAATCGGAATCCCGGATGTTCCGATTCAATAACTTAAAGTTTGTGTTAAACGATAACCGTCCAATTGTACGATCGTGAGCAATCCGACCGTTCAATTCGGACCAAACTTGCAAGCATGCTTAGTCAACCTTGTGAAGCTCATAGGAACTTCCAAATCGAGAATCGGAGGTCGTGGGTCCCGTGGGCCCAGTTGACCCAATATGGAAAGTTTGACTGCCCGGTTGACCGAGCATCTTCCGAGGCTATTTCCAACATTCGAAACACGTAATTGAACTTTAGGAACATCTCGTTCCTCGTGCTTATACTTGAAACCAGGAAAACTAGGATTTTAATTTAAAGTTCTCGTTCGAAGCGTTTTATATTAATTTCGTACTCGTATTCTGAAATAGGTACTCCAACCACGCGCACGCAGCAGGCGGGACGCTCTCAGGGTCAAGCAGTGTGGGACTACTTGTGAGTGGACATTGTTTTGAAATAACATTATTTTGATTGGTTAGATGGTCTTGCATGACAAATGGATTTTTATGACTTTGGAATGGAAATATATATATCGTTCAATTATGAATTTTTTCTGCTATCTTGATAATTGAAGTTATGATTTTTCGGAATTTGAATTATATAAGTTGAGAAATGATTATTCATCCTGTGATTATATGTTTGGGCAATAGATAAATACGAGTTGGGGTACTTTATTACTTGGCTATGTGAATAAGGGATTGCACCATGCTAAGTACCTTCCTTTGGTTATGGTACCCACACGTGGCGTTGGGTTATCCGGCGTGGGGGCATATATGGTTTTGTTGTTAGCTTATCACACGTGGCGTTGGATGATCTAGCATGTGATGAAGTTGTCTACACGCATAGGACTTAGTGTTTGGTTTGGGCCACATGTGGCGTTGGAACTTCCGGCGTGTGTGATGTAAAGTGTTCGTCCCCCGGTTGGATCGCTTATCCCTAGACGCAAGGTAGAAACTTGAAACCCTGTGGACTAGCCAAACAATCCCCCTTTTGAATTGTTTTCCCCAGTACTCAAATTGGTGTGATACTTATATATATATATATTCGTATACTTACGATATTTGAGGTACGTTCTTATATAGTATATGCTATCATATTATATAGATTTACTTAACTATTAATCTCAGTATATATGGATAAATGTATAAGTGAAATATTCTAAAATATTCTCACATATGTGGTTTAGAAGTCATTGTTTTCGGGAACTTTTGGGTTGGAGTCAAAAGGATTTGGGTTTGGATTTGATCATATGTTCTCGGGAAAGTGAGAACATGTTGAGTTCACAATGATTATATAGATACGGTGTCAGTTGCATGTTTTGGCATTATTTTCCAAACGGTGGGGTTAGTAAGTTGTTTTGCAAACTAAATCAAACTTTGTTTTTGTCCACTCACACGTTTTCTCTTTTGCACCCCGTAGACAGTAGTTGACTGAGCTAAGCAGCAGAGCCGAGCCCTGAGCTTCCGAACCTCGAGCTTCAATAGGATAAGCTTGGTTTCGTTTCTGTTATGTTAAACTTTTTATCGTTTGTAAATCGAAACTCTTAGATTTGCTCTGATGTTGCCCATGTTAGCATTTGATTGAAAGGTCGGAGGCCTAGTATGTAAACTGCTTGAATGTTAACTTGTGCATGCTGCCAGTTGTGGATAAATTGTGTTTTTAATAGGTTGAGAAATTTGGGAAATGTCCAATTGTCAGGGGAGACTAATGCAGTGGAACAAGAACAAAAGATAATTTCGAGCAAACTTAACTCTTTTGATTCTAAGAATACCCGGAATTAAAACTCTAATCTGTTAATTTTGATAATACCCAGGAAAAGAGTAAAAAGATGAGAGAAAAATCTCAATCTTCATTCAATAACAAACATCAACTGCCCCTTTCTTACAATTTCATGCATTATTTATTGGAGCCTCTCAATCAAGATGAGATAACTCCTTATAACTCTCCTAAACCTTTCCTATCCCAACTTCATAACTTCACATTAAATCTCCCTATAACTCACAAAGATGAAAAGACTCTCCATAACTTTATTCATGAACCTAGATAACTCCCACATACGAAGATACACTTATTTAACATAGGTTATTAAGACTTTCCTCATGCATGAACGTGATCCCAATGGTCCATGTATGTATTTGCTACACTCGCTACATCAGAGACTCTGCTGAAATTTCGGTAGAAAGTCTCATGTCTTTAGTAAGTGGGCCCGACATCTGTAAGATGCCGGAAATACCATGGGATTCGTTTCGGATTCAGAGGAGTTTGAGGCGAGTCCTGTCACTAACTTCAGCCCATAATCTCTATTTCAAAACCAAACTACCGTGACCAGCTGTCCTGAAGTTTGCATGGAGATGTCTGACACAATGTCTGTGCTTAGCAACTGGTACTAAGTCTTCTATTGCTCTTCCTAAGCCTTTTTACTTGCCTGTAATGATCACCCACCCATTTCCATCTGTGATACCTACATCTCCAAAGAAGATTTCTAAGAACCAAGTCCAACACTCTCTGTTCTCAATCTCCACCACACCAAATTCTATTAGGAACATGCCATTTTGGCATCGATCTCAATAGCAATAAATAGTTAACCTGGATGAGCTCCCTTGATAAAGCAACCATCAAATCCCATTATTGTCCTACAACCTTCTGAGAATCCTTTTCTACAAGCATCAAAGCATATATACATCCTTTGAAAAACTAGATCTTCACCTCTCAAAGTTGTCTTCACAAGAACTGTGCTACTTGGATTTTGTCTCTTAATCTCCTCACAAAATTCTCATAGCTTAGCATATTGTTCTTCAATTGACCCTTGAATCTTCTCTTGAGCCATTTAATTTTCTTTATAGATCTGATCCTTAGTAACATCAATGAAATAATGCTTCTTTACCACTGCCATGAAATCTCCCACTGAAATATTAGGATTTGTCTTAAGCTCCTCATCATATCTTGCAGCTATCCAACTAGAAGTGGCAAATTTGATTCTTTCCTCACTCCTGCATGTGTTCTCTCCTACAAAAGTCTCCACTCTAACAATCGGACTTTCCCAACATGAGATGCTTTGGAGATGGCCTTAGGGTCTCTACATTTAGGGACAACTTTGGTGGAGCTTTACCATTTAGATCCCAAAATCACTCTCATTGGAGATGCCTTTTCGGCCTTGGGTTGCATATATGATAGCCTTATTGTGGTTGGGTCCCACATAGAGACCCCATTAGGGATGGCCTCACTATAGAATTCTTGGGATAAATACGTGCCTGTCATTTACATGTGAATATTTACTCCCACACATATTAAAGTAGTTTCTAAACCTACACAATAAAGAAAAATTTCAACATAAATGTGATTAGGGCAATATTCCATTTAAACCTATCAAATATCTATCAATTATGTGCACCAAAAATCTGTTAAGGAATCACTAATTCTTAAGTCATAATGAATAATAGTTTAACACATTTGCAAAAAAAAAAATTACGATCAATTTTAGTAGGGTTAAATACTTTTTTGGTGACTGGATTTTACATAGAAATTTGATTTGGTCACTGAGAAAAAAATTTAGCCAAATTGGTCACTGTATTTTCCAAATTTTACAATTTATAGACATTCCGTTATCTTCCATTAAGTGCAGTTTTTATTTTTATTTTTTCAAGAAGCACCTTCAGACTTCCTCTAACTCAACAAGTTAGGGTATATTGTGCTATTAGGGGTTAGCATATTGAGCGAAATCTTGGGTTGAAATTGACATTGTGAGATATAAGGAAAATAAAAAAGGCAAATCAAATTAAACCAAATCAACAACTTTCCAATATATTTTTGGTGCTCTATCACCTTGATTACGTCTCATTGCCATCTAAAGTCACAATACACTTTTCACTCAATCAATTCAAGCTATCAATATAGCATCCAATCTATGATCTTATACCTCACAATGCTGATTTCAACCCAAGATTTCCCCCAATTTGTTAAATCCTAATAGTACAATATACCCTAACTCATAAAAGCATAATATAACAAACTACACTTAAAGGAAGTTAACGGAAGATAATAGAATGTTTATAAATTGTAAACTTTGGGGAACACAATGACCAATTTACTAAAAGATATTCTCAGTGACTAAATTGAATTTTCATGTATAACTGAGTGACCGAAAAGGTATTTAACTATTTTAGTATATATGCGAGTTTTCTTGAGGTTTTCTTTTGACAAACTAGACCAAAAAAAGATTTTAATTTGTTTTGACAATATTCCTTGGAGATGCTGTAAAGGCGGGCCGGGATGGAATGAACCGGTGGATCACAATGGTCCGAAACGCGAGTTGCGTAGATATTTGTATTGTTGTACTCGTAGGGTTCGTCTTGTTATGAGCAGTTCACAACTCTCATCCCAACCGTTTATTCCTCCTTAATAGGACGGTGATCAAACCCTTAATCCCGCTTCTTGGATCATAACACCCTATGCCTTTTCTCTATTATCCGTCCCCAAACGAAGTCTAGTCTGTGTCTTCCTCCTGGTTCCCTACCCCAAAGCTGCCCTTCTTCTCTCTCTCTCTCTCTCTCTCTCTCTCTCTCTCATAAAAGTTTCGTCTCTCTCTCTCATAGAAGTTTCGTCTGTTAATTTGAAAGGTACTTTTGAAACTCAATATTCATAACGCGTATCTCATTTACACTTATTTTTTGCTATATTTTTCTTATTATTATTTCTGGGTCTTCATTGGATCCAACAACAACATTCTATCTATCAAATCCATCTGGGGTTTTGTTTTAATTTGCATTTGGATCATAACACCCTATGCCTTTTCTCTATTATCCGTCCCCAAACGAAGTCTAGTCTGTGTCTTCCTCCTGGTTCCCTACCCCAAAGCTGCCCTTCTTCTCTCTCTCTCTCTCTCTCTCTCTCTCTCTCTCATAAAAGTTTCGTCTCTCTCTCTCATAGAAGTTTCGTCTGTTAATTTGAAAGGTACTTTTGAAACTCAATATTCATAACCCGTATCTCATTTACACTTATTTTTTGCTATATTTTTCTTATTTTTATTTCTGGGTCTTCATTGGATCCAACAACCACATTCTATCTATCAAATCCATCTGGGGTTTTGTTTTAATTTGCATTAAATACTGCAGGTTCATCTTTTCTTTTATTTAGTTTTGTTTTATTTGGCTAGTGCAATTGATCCAATTTGATTTATAAGGTTCATTCTCCATTTTTTAACAGCTTTTTATTTGCAGGTAATTTTTGGATTTTTGGGTTCTTCGGTGGGTTTCCTAAGGTATTAGATTTTGATCAAACTGTGTAGTTGAAGGTGTTGGGCTTAAGAGGATCTCCATTCCTTACATTCAAGGTTAGGGTCATATCTTTTTATGGAATTTGAATGCCAGGTGAGTACTGAGGTTTCTAAGAATTTGATAGATTGTGTAGACAATTCGTTTGGACAACAAAGCGAACCAAATCAATTCAATTCCAAGCTGGAAGCTGAAAACTTTGGCATTTCAGAACAAACATCAGATTCATATACTGAAAAGGAAAAAATTGCACTCTCGAAACCTACATTGACCAAGAAACCAAACTCGGACTCTTGTGGTTCAAAACAGTTTTTGTCTAGTGATGTTGTTCTTAATTCTCATAGGTCAATCACTGACCTTCCACCAGCTTTGTTATCCGAAATTCTGAATTTCCTTGACCCAAAAGAGCTAGGTATGGTTTCATGTGTATCAACGTATCTGTGTAGGCTTGCGTCCGAACACCATGTTTGGAAGGATTTTTATTGTGAGAGATGGGGAAATTCAACAGTTCCAACATCTTTGGGTTCAGGAGTTTCTGATGAGATGTCATGGAAGGAATTTTTTGTGGAAAGGGAGTTTAGGAGTAAGACTTTTATGGGACGTTATAGCATTGATGTTATGTATGGCCACAGTGAAGCTGTTCTTACAGTTTTCCTTTTGGCTTCCGCAAAGCTCATATTTACTGCTGGGTATGACCAAACTGTAAAAATGTGGAACATGGAAGAAGGGTTGTTGATTGCATCTTCAAGATCGCTTGGTTGCACTGTCCGTGCAGTTGCTGGAGATACAAAACTGTTAGTTGCTGGTGGTACTGATGGCTTTATCCAGTGTTGGCGGGCAGTGGAAGGCTTTCCGCACTTGTTTGATATTAAGGGTCCTCAAAACCAGAATACCGAGTTTCGACTATGGGAGCATGAGGGGCCCATAACTTCTCTTGCCTTGGATCTTACTAGGATTTATAGTGGTTCCTGGGACATGACTGTTCGTGTATGGGATCGTTTTTCACTGAAGTGCGTAAAGGTTTTGAGACATAGTGATTGGGTTTGGGCACTTGTTCCTCATGATCTTACAGTTGCTAGCACATCGGGTTCAGATGTTTGTATTTGGGATACTAGTAGTGGGAGACTGATGACCATTATTCATAGTGCTCATGTTGGTAACACCTACTCTTTGGCACGAAACCACACAGGGGATTTTCTATTTACCGGAGGGGATGATGGTGCAATACACATGTACGAAATCACTAGTCATGGCCTTGAGACTAATGCATTACTTGTTGCGACTTGGGCTCCTCACTCAGGTTGTGTCTATTCCCTTGCGTTTGAGTTTCCATGGCTTGTTTCTGCTTCTGCTGATGGGAAACTCGCACTAATTGATGTGAGAAAGCTTCTAAGGACTAGAAAGCATGATTCAGGGAAACGTTTTTCATGTGTTAAGCTCGTGGACCGCAGTAGTGTGGAACCCCCACAGAGGATGTTACATGGATTTGGGAAGAATCTCATGTCAGTGGGCATTGGTGCTGATCGTATTGTATGTGGAGGTGATGAAGGTGTTGTTAGGATCTGGAACTTCACAGAAGCTTTGGAGATTGAACGGAGGGTTTGTGCTTTAAGAGCAATACGGTTGGAGAACCGGATGAGGCGGCGTAAGCTCCATTTAGAAAATAGCAGCAAAGGCAGTAGAAATGATCAATGTTCAGTTGCAGCCAAGAAGAATCCAGTCACTGGTGACAGGAGTGGTTGGCACAGTAAACGTGCATTGAGCGGCAAGCTGAAGTCATAGTAGCAGATAGTAGTTACCTTGTATGCTTCTAAACTTTACTACCCGTTTACTTTTAGGATGATTATGCATCAATAGAATACAATTTATGGTTTAAGCAGGTAAGCAGACTAATTGTAGATTTTTCATTCTATATTTGGATTTACAGTGTTTCTAGCCATCTCATAGATGGGGTTTGTTGCTTTTTAATGATATTCTATTGTTAGATGGCTTTATTATGTTTTGTTTAATGCTATTTTTAAAATCTTTGACGCGTAGCTTTGTTGTTCTCTCTTATACTGAGAACAATTTACCAGCTCTTGGCTTAAAATCTGTTTTCAGGAAGTGGCAGAGGCACTTTCATGTAACAGATTGCACAATATTTGGCCTAGTGTTTTCATTTTTAGCTGAGAGTTATGCATGCTGTAACTATGTGGATAGCTAATTACCTTGAATATGCAACTCCAGTGATAAGGTTTTTCGAGTGAATGATCTGGTCCCATGAAGAATGATATGGAGATTATTTTCTGTGCATAAGTAAATGTGCATTAGGTGTGCATGAAAAGAATATTGGCCCTAGGCAAAGATTGAACATAATTTAAAACAACAGGGGATTAAGTTCTGTTATCCGCATCGATTCTGCGTTATGAAACGAGCACAAGAATTTTCCATATGAACACATCCTAAATTCTTGAATGTTTCTTAGAGATCATCGTGATAGGGTTGTATTCTTTTTGTTGCAACGGATGAGACACCGACGATGCGTCCTTTGCTGTTTCTTTATTCTTGAACAGCAAGGAAAAGAGTCTGTATCCTATCTATGAAACGAGCACAAGAATTTTCCATATGAACACATCCTAAATTCTTGAATGTTTCTTAGAGATCATCGTGATAGGGTTGTCTTCTTTTTGTTGCAACGGATGAGACACCGACGATGCGTCCTTTGCTGTTTCTTTATTCTTGAACAGCAAGGAAAAGAGAGTCTGTATCCTATCGTCTGCTGTTATTTTTGACATTGATCTTGTGCTTATATCATTTCTTTTTTTTGAAAAGAACTTTTAACTGCAAATGTTTTTCTTAAAATGATACAGGAATGCCAAGATATAGCAAAAGCTTGTCGTAAAAATACCGATCATATTTAAGAGGAATCCTAAACCAATCCATGGCTTCGCTTATCGTGCCAAGCTTAAGCCTTAAATCCCTTTTAATTACTGCTCATTCGTTCTACTCTTCTATTTTTCTTTTTTCGAAAGCACTGGAGGATTATGTACTTTAGATTTATCTATATTTTTCAGAGCCGTTTATCAGAAATTGAAATAACGTAAATTAAATCAATTATCGTACAAGCAGCAGATTAGAATCATTAATCACTTTCCCCCATAATGGAGAACAGGATGGGACTCATGGCTCGTTTTTCGTTTAAGGGTGCCCAAGAGTTCATAGTTAAAAAATGTTCCAATTTTTTCAATGGGAGACATTGTGACCCTAACATAATAACATTTCACCACAAAATTGCGTTTGGGTCCACAACAG
>NW_018922220.1:56112-72562 GCF_002207925.1 Prunus avium | reverse complement strand
CTCAGCTGAAACATGACATATTCAACTTCAGAATTATCTGTTAAATGTAATTCAAAGTTCATTTCATTGAGTTTTGCTTACCGATTTTAAAGGGCTTGTTTCTCTGAGCTCAACTATGTATTCAGCCATTTTGACACCTATTCCCTGAATGATGCACAAAAGAGAGAGAATTTCAGAAGGCAGCAAATCAGTTTTAAGAACACAAATATGTGCTGTTTGTTTGACATGAACCTTCAACTCCAGTAGCTCCTCCCTGCAATTAACAAAAAAAAAAAACAGTTAAATTTCATTTGTACAATTGAGTGTTAAAAAAAATGAAAGAAATGAAAATGAGGATATTTTGAAAAGACTATGAACCGTTACCTGTTGGCTGTATTCAAGAAGTCAATATACTCTTTAAGCAGGACGTTCTGTGAAATAAGAAACAGAGAGATGAGGATCGCATATTCAACAGCTTAAACTTATGGAGTTACAAGTAACAATTGTACCTTTAAGTTTGACCCACAAGCAGTGAATTTATGAAGTGGGGTGCGTGTTTTTTGACTTCTATTGTTCCTCTCCGGAGGAGGAGTTTTTGGAGTCTCTGGCTCAAAGAGGAGGGTGCAATCTCCATTTGTGAATAAGGGTTCATTGAGGGGCTTTTGCTTTATATTGGTGTTGAGAGGAGAGAGAGCTTTTCTTAAGGAACTTCGTAGTGTGCTTTTCCTCTCACACTGACAGGTGATGAGTCGAAATTTCTGGCAGAGCTTTCCTCCTGGTTTGATGCCTCACCTATGCAGATATCAATATAGAAGCTATTAATATTTCAAATAACTAAACATGCAAAAATAAGACAGTCATTCAATTTGTTCAGGGTGTTTGAAGCAGCATAGCAAGTAAACAATTCATGCATAGCAGAAAAATACCAGGTAAACTTGTATTTGATTCCAATACAGATTCACCAGCTCCAGCATTGCCCTCTTCTTTATCACCAGCTAATTGCAGACTCTGAAAAGCAATTCGGACTCATAAATACACAATGACATATAATATGATAACTAACTTGGAATGCATTTAGTAGCATTTCATTCCCATGTGGAGCTACTAAACTTGTTGACGCCAAAAAGTGGTTCTCTGACTTTGAGGGTCAACTTAGTAATTTAATGCCTTCGGAATCCTTAAGGCCTCGGTAGGGAGTGTGATCTGCAAAAATGAGAGAACGCTCGGTAAGACCCAAGGCACTGGTGTGGTACCGGCCGAAGGCTCTCCGATGCTTAAGTAAGTTCGGGAATAGAAAGTTCAACTGACAGATCAATAGGCTTATATGCCGTTAGTTCTTATTACCTCTATTTTGGGATAGTTGGCCTCTTTTATAGGTCTTGGGAGGTGTGCATTTTGTTGATAATTTCGATGTGGGACTGTGGACGTCGCTTGGGAGCATGCCACGTGTCCCAGGGGGGGTTGCCCTAAACGGAGCGATCGGTAGGTAGGATGCCTAGGGCTTTCCTGACCATGCTTGATTTCCTCCACGTGTCTTGTTCTCATTGGCTGTTTATTTTGGGTGTAAACAAAACTAGAACTTTGTTCTAAAGTTGTTAACCAATTATCATTCCCAATAATGTGAAAACCAGAGTTACACAATGCACGATAGAATGAGAATGTTAATCAATGGGAGTTTCATTATTAAATAGTAATTACCTCAAAATTAGAATCAACGGTGCTTTTATTATAGAAAATGTTCCTGAAAGGCACAGTGATTGTCCTGCAAAAAATGTTAACCAATCAGGCTACATAGCATAAGGATGTACCATTCAACTAGTCACTCGTACCTTTCTTTGGCATTACAGGCGCTTCTGTTAGTCATAACCTTGGCTTTCACAGAGCTGAGGTTGATGGTGGGTTTCTTGACATTGGCAAAAGAACTTGGAGTTTTCTGCAACAAGGGAGAATTGAATGCTTGAATTCTTTGTGCACTCTTTGTCTTTCCTCTTGATTCAAGCCAAGCACGAAGTTTGGCTTCCATGTCAACTTTAACCTTTGGAGTCTCTTGCTTCTGAGCTGAAGGAACAAAATTGGTGCTTGGAGTTATGCTACGTGCAACTATTAACTCAATGGTTCACTGAAAATAGTGATAAAAGTTAGTGCTTGGAGTTATTGTTACTGAATATGTGACGATGATTTTGTTTCATTTATCATCGTAATTTTCTTTTCTGTGCTATATTATCTGTGATTACTATTTTATTTTCTATAATCATGCTGGATAATATAGAATTCCAGCTGTTATGGGTAAAAAAAGGCAAAGATATTTTCATAATTTACTATGTTTTCCATATACTCAAATACTAATTGGCAGATAGGATCACACGAATATGATTGATCATTGAGGAGGTAAGCCATGCACATCATCTCCATCAGATCCATTGATCACAATTTGATCTTACGCATCAGTAATCCAACGGTGGAGAAACTTAAAGGAAGAGGTACAGTTTCAGAAGACACCAGAAACACCCACCCTAACAATGTAGGCCATAAAGACGCGAGGGAAAACGGACAGATACGTGGAAGAAAATAGGCAAAAAGGGATTGGACCGATATGCATGGATGGACATGAAGTATGATCATGACTCGTGTACGGTGCACATAACCCCACTCCCTCCTCCCCTGCACTACAAATTGAGGGTCATGGCCTTCCGTAAAACTCGTTCGTATGAGAGTTAGTGTTTATCTGGTTTATATCAATTTGATCATAAATTTCCGTTGTGATTTTTTATCTCATTCCAAAAATGTCGTCGTGCTGTGAAGGCAAATGTGGTTGTGGGCCTGGATGCAAGTGCGGCAGCGGATGTGGCGGGTAAGTTTCTGTTTGTTTTCCTGGAAACCAGAAAAGAAAACTTCCCCAGAAAAATTTTCTGCTCTGTTTTTTCTCTTTCTTTTTTTGTTGTCTTTAAATCAAGCCCTGGTCAAATTGATATCATTTTTCATTATGTGGGTGTTTATGAATCTTCATGCAGGTCCGAGATGTGCCCAGATATTTCCATGGAACAGAGCACCACAACTGAGACCCTTAAAATGGGGGTTGCACCTCAAACCTCGTATGTATTTGGTCACATCCACGAAATCCCATATGATATTTTTTTACACTTTTCTTATTTGAAGATTTTGTGCTAATTTTTTTGCTAATTAATTTGTAATTGGGTTTTTTATTTGCAGTCATTTTGAGGCTTCTGAGATGGGTGTTGCTGCTGCGAGTGGATGCAAGTGTGGAGACAACTGCACCTGCAACCCCTGTAAGTGTGGAAAGTGAAAGAAAGATGACAGCTTTTGAAGCAGAGGATGATGGACTTGTAATATTGTAGCAAGTAATCTATGCGTCGTGTGTGGTTTTTATGATCCAAAATACCAAGTTTGTGTGTTTTAGGAACCGAGTTAGGAACTGAGTTTTAGAATAAAGTGGTCATGGGCGTCTCTTTGCAGATCCTTCTAGGCTAAGATTTGATAAGGGTGATCCCAGGCATGCCTGCTTGTGTCTGTTTTCATTGTACAAAAGTAGTATCTATATATGTATGTGGGCTTCTGAGGTGTTTGTTTGACTTGGTGGATCATATTTTATGTAATTGTGAGGAGAAAGAGAGAGAGTTTTTGATGTTATGAATGAAAACTAGCTCCTTTCTTTTACTTTAATTTGTGGGATTAATTACGGTTTTGGAGATAAGGGTGACGTCTTTGTGCATTATTTAAGGATTGGCGAAAAAGAACACAACAGGTCAACAAGATTTATACTTATCTGGAAGAGATTTTAATGTACATGTGTTAACAAGACTTTAAACTTATCTAAAAGAAATTTCAATTAAGTTTTAAATATGCCATTTAACCAAAAAAATTATTTAAGGATTTGTAACCCAACAAAATAATGTGAAAGTAGTGGAGAAAAGTGGAATTCTACTCTCTTGTCTTTTTCTGTAATTGAAAGATTATTGAAAACAGCCTCAATGCCATAACCAGATAAGATTGCAAATAAAGATTGCATGTTGTAGACTTGGGCCTGGGGAAGTTGGCTAGAGTGGATGGGTCTAGTTGGCTAGAGCGAATGTGTAGTTGGTTAGAGTGGATGGGTCTAATTGGCTAGGGAAGTTGGCCAGAGAAGATGTGTAACTTATATATAAAAAAGGACAATGCTTAGCTCGTGATATAGCCATTTCTTCTCCATACAAAATGTGGCCTCTTACAAAATGACACCTGTTTTTTTCTTTCTTATCTTTTTTTTCTTTCACAACTCTCTCTCTCCCTCACCCACTCGCCTCTCCTCGCCTCCCGTGCTCTCTCTTCCACCATTCCCAAAATTTCCAAAACTCCCCAATAAATAACTCAATAAAATTAAAAATTATAAAGGAGAGAAATCAATACGTAGTGTTTGGGTGATGATGATGGAGTAGTGATGGGAAGAGAAAGGGGCTGAAAATTTCTTCTAAATAGTTGCAGGGGAAGAGACAGAGATGGGGAGAAGAGAGAAGAGAGAGCTGGGGGAGGAGAGGAGAGTGGGTGAGAAGAGAGAGGGAGAGTCAGTGAAACCAAAAAAAAAAAAAACAAAACAAAACAACATGTGGCGAGCCAAGCATTGTCCTGTAAAAAATAAATAAAAAAGATTGCAAGAAAAAATAAATAAAAAAGATTGCAAGGCTAAAATTAATCTGTAGTACATTGCAAGGCTACACAAATCCAACAGAGAAGGTCTTTTTTAGTTTTACAAGGACACATGTAATTCACATCAGCATGGAATCTGATGAGCTAATTGTACAGACTCTGCTTCATAATGCTTACTACTCGACCTGTGAAATCTCTGAGCAACTGGGAGTTGCTTTTGTTTGCTTGTCAAATACTCCCACCGCAGCTTTATTAAACAGGTTAACAATCTGTTAAACAAAATTTAGAAGTAGATTAGCATCTAATACATCATCTAATGGAAAAAGTTTTGACTCGAATGTAAAACTATCTTTTAAGTTCACCTGCTTAGATGAGAGGCCTATTTTCTCCAAATCACTCAGCTGAAACATGACATATTCAACTTCAGAATTATCTGTTAAATGTAATTCAAAGTTCATTTCATTGAGTTTTGCTTACCGATTTTAAAGGGCTTGTTTCTCTGAGCTCAACTATGTATTCAGCCATTTTGACACCTATTCCCTGAATGATACACAAAAGAGGGAGAATTTCAGAAGGCAGCAAATCAGTTTTAAGAACACAAATATGTGCTGTTTGTTTGACATGAACCTTCAACTCCAGTAGCTCCTCCCTGCAATTAACAAAGAACAGTTAAATTTCATTTGTACAATTGAGTGTAAAAAAATGAAAGAAAAGAAAATGAGGATGTTTTGAAAAGACAACGAACCGTTACCTGTTGGCTGTATTCAAGAAGTCAATATACTCTTTAAGCAGGACGTTCTGTGAAATAAGAAACAGAGAGATGAGGATCGCATATTCAACAGCTTAAACTTATGGAGTTACAAGTAACAATTGTACCTTTAAGTTTGACCCACAAGCAGTGAATTTATGAAGTGGGGTGCGTGTTTTTTGACTTCTATTGTTCCTCTCCGGAGGAGGAGTTTTTGGAGTCTCTGGCTCAAAGAGGAGGGTGCAATCTCCATTTGTGAATAAGGGTTCATTGAGGGGCTTTTGCTTTATATTGGTGTTGAGAGGAGAGAGAGCTTTTCTTAAGGAACGTCGTAGTGTGCTTTTCCTCTCACTGACAGGTGATGAGTCGAAATTTCTGGCAGAGCTTTCCTCCTGGTTTGATGCCTCACCTATGCAGATATCAATATAGAAGCTATTAATATTTCAAATAACTAAACATGCAAAAATAAGACAGTCATTCAATTTGTTCAGGGTGTTTGAAGCAGCATAGCAAGTAAACAATTCATGCATAGCAGAAAAATACCAGGTAAACTTGTATTTGATTCCAATACAGATTCACCAGCTCCAGCATTGCCCTCTTCTTTATCACCAGCTAATTGCAAACTCTGAAAAGCAATTCAGACTCATAAATACACAATGACATATAATATGATAACTAACTTGGAATGCATTTAGTAGCGTTTCATTCCCATGTGGAGCTACTAAACTAGAACTTTTTTCTAAAGTTGTTAGCCAATAATCATTCCCAATAATGTGAAAACCAGAGTTACACAATACACGATAGAATGATAATGTTAATCAATGGGAGTTTCATTATTAAATAGTAATTACCTCAAAATTAGAATCAACGGTGCTTTTATTATAGAAAATGTTCCTGAAAGGCACAGTGATTGTCCTGCAAAAAATGTTAACAAATCAGGCAAGAGTGAGTAGTACATAGCATAAGGATGTACCATTCAACTAGTTACTTGTACCTTTCTTTGGCATTACAGGCGCTTCTGTTAGTCATAACCTTGGCTTTCACAGAGCTGAGGTTGATGGTGGGTTTCTTGACATTGGCAAAAGAACTTGGAGTTTTCCCCAACAAGGGAGAATTGAATGCTTGAATTCTTTGTGCACTCTTTGTCTTTCCTCTTGATTCAAGCCAAGCACGAAGTTTGGCTTCCATGTCAACTTTAACCTTTGGAGTCTCTTGCTTCTGAGCTGAAGGAACAAAATTGGTGATGTGGCGTGACCGAGCTGCCAAGCTGACAGTATGAACAGACTCCGGGTACCCTCCTGGATTCTATTATCAAAGAAAAATGGATTACAAAATAAATCACCGAAAAAAAATACAAGTGACAGGCCAGACCAAAGCATTGCTAACTCAAACTCCATACCAAGCAAGCAACCATCAAAGCCTGACTCATCCCACCTAGCGAGTCTTGCAATATACGAGTCAATTTACTCTCCCTGTAGGGAACTCGGGATAAGTTGTTGTTCAATGCATAAATGACATTAGACAAGGCAAACAAGGACTGGTTGATCTTTGCACTCTCTTGTAGACGAATCCCTTCGTTGCAAGTTCTTCTATTATCTTCATTGCCTGTTTGAAGTACACATGTAGATTAAATATGAGAAGACAAAAACCATAAACTCAATTCCCTAGTGAATTTCACCTTACTTAAGCTACTGGAAAAAGGTTAGGAATACGAAAAAGACCTGCTAAGTCTATGAGATTCAACTTCCCAGTAACAACAGCCGCAGAACCATCATCACAAGGAGTGGAAACGGCAATCACAAGGACCCCATGGCTCCTACTAGAAACATCATTCAGACCTGTATGTGCGACTTTCCGCCTCTGAATCCCACAAGAAAGAGCCTCATAAAACTCAGGCATGGACTTTACAGGGACCCGAGAGAGTCCCCTAAGATGAATCTGCCCATCTTTGTCATCCAAAACCGCAATTTCCTTGGCTTTGATCTCTAACAGGTCATAACACCTGTCCATATAGACCTCGTAGTATGAAATTTCAACTGTGCTTCCTGTGCACTGGCACATAGACATGATTGTGGACATGGCCAGCGGCATTAGACCCGGCATCTCATCTGTGCCCTGGCACATCAATCACATGCTGAATTAAATACTGCAGAAGAAAATTCTTCAAAGCGAACACTTGAAGCTGCATTTAGTTACTTGGGCAACACAAAATTTTTTGTAGACAACACTACCATATAATTCAGAATTTTCATTTTCTTAAGGGAAAAGTAGAGATGAAGTTCAGTACTTCATTGATCCTAATACAAAGTTTTTTGGGGCCAATCAATGCATTGAACTTTCCACATTCATAGAAATGTCCATGATTAACCAAATTAATGCCTTCATCAAACTTAAATGCCTTACTAATGAGGGAAAAAACACTGAACCCAACAAAACTTTCATCTTTTTGGATAAATCAAATTCAAACCTGCATAGTGTAAGTCTTTCCACTTCCGGTAGCTCCATAGGCAAACACCGTAGCATTGCAGCCATGAAAGAGTCCTGGAATCAAAGGGCTCACTTCTCTGTAGAAGATCCGACCAACATTGTTGTCCTCTTGGGCAAAGAAAGAGTCTAACCGGTAACACTCGTTTCGGCTACACCCAGAAAACCAAAAATCATCCATAATTCAAAACCCAGCTTCCAAAAAAGATAAAACCCAATAAATTTCTTCGAATTATCTGACAGAAAACTAAGAAAATCCCTCACCTTGATTCTTTATCTTTGAGATAAACAGCCACTTCCTCAGTAGAAGACTCACATTCTTGTTCAATTACTGAAACACACGGCATCTGATCTCCGTTATTGTCAGCGATCTCGTGGGAAAGAAAAGGACGAACCCTCACAATGACCCTGACCTTAGAACTTGAATTGGGGTTGGCTTTTGCTGGAGTTGCAGAACTATCTAGAACTAGACCACCCTCCATTAGAGAAGAAAAATCTAGCTTGCGCTTGAAGAGAAAGAGAGAGGTTGGGGAGTTGAATTTGCAGAGAGAGAGATAGAGAGGAGGGAATTGTAACTGAAAGCAGTAGATTAGAGGGAAGAAGAAGGTGGTTTTGAAACTAATTGACAATACCGTTGGTAGATACAGAACACAAAAGTTTGGGCCTCGCTTTTCTAGTTTGAATTTGGATTTGGGGAGCAAACTTGCCGTTGGGCCTGTGGGGCCCCACTATTTTCTATATTATTAAGTGGGCCCCTATGGTCAAAATTTGAATTACCAAAAACTTGGAGGATCTGCCAGCAGCCGGCCTAAATGCGTTAAAGGGTTTAAGACAGAGGCTCTAAACCCTAAAACCCTAAAATTGTTGGAATCAAAGACGAAGATGGACAAGGGCATGCTGGCAGCGGACTTGGAGGGTCTTCCTGAAGAAGATAAGCATAGAATGGCCACCTTGATCGACCAGCTTCAGATTCGTGACAGGTTTGTGTGTCTTTTTATGTATAAAATATTTGTAAATATATGTTTGTGCTTTGTGAAAATGGAGTGTCTGTGTCTATTTCTTGTTCTTGAAATATATATCTAGTGAGACATTTTCTGATATGGTGCATGGTAGATTGAAATCTTAGAGAAATACAAATCATGAAGAACCCACAAGACGATTTTTGTGTGTGCATAATTGTGTATTGAAAATATGGAATTAGGATGTAATTTCAGTGTAAAAAGGTACAGGTTTGTATACGCAGATGATGATTATCATGAGTTATAATTATTAAGTCTCCGATTTCTGATATGTTTGTCCAAAATTGCAGCCTGAGGATGTATAATTCATTGGTGGAGAGATGCTTTACTGACTGTGTAGACACCTTTCAGCGCAAAGCCCTGACCAAGCAGGAGGATTCTTGTGTTCGTAGGTGCGCAGAAAAGTTCCTTAAGCATTCAATGCGCGTTGGCATGAGATTTGCAGAGCTTAACCAAGGAGCAGCAACTCAAGATTAAGCTAAGCTCCATATGAATCATCTTTGGCATGGAAATCTTATAAACCTTTTGAATTGGTTTATGACAGGTGCAATTGGTTTACCCTTGGTTTTAGAATTATGCTTCTTACATTGTTTGGATTTGTACCTTTAGAAAGAAGAAACTTGTTGTCAGGTTTTACATTTTAGCTGGATATGAATCAGTTGCTAACTTATTATATATAAATTTTGTTCCATTTCCATATGTTCTTGGAAAGGCATGAACAAAAACTTTTGCCCCTTTCTAATCTGTATCAGATTGTGTGACTTTACAATAAGAGAAGCTGGTTTCTAAGGTCTGTGTTATTAGCTTGATTAGCTTTCTCTTTTGTTTCCCTTAAATTATACTTTATTTGGGACAGTGATCTTGACAGTGAACCAACCAAGTGCTGCTTATTGTTCACATTAGTTTAGAGTACGTACAATTGGTTGGTAAAAAGATTTGACTTCTGAGCTTTGGCCCTTCGTGCCAAAGATGACAAAGGCCAAAATATGATTGAGAATTGTCCTGAGGTGCAGAGCTTGAATTGAATATGCTATGATATATAGTCAATTCTGTGCTTGCATATGGTTGTTGCTGTGATACATTGTCAATTCTGTGCTTGCATACTTTTACTTAGTTTTTCAACCATGTAAGATTGTTCCAAATCAGATTTTTCATCCATTTTTATTCATGGAACACGTTACATAAGGCATCAATTTTAACTGTCCAAATTATATCTTTCATTCAATGTGGTTCATGAGGTTTAAACTTATGATATTTTTTCAACAAAATGAAAAATGAGTGTCTCAAATGATGGTTGGCAATCTTGCCGTCAGTTTAGTTCCTATTATTTGATTATATTCTCTCTTTTTTTTTCAAGTATTATTTGATTATATTCACCAAGCTCAAAAGTGCAGCGAAACTAACGAGCCCAAGAAAACAAAACTAACGAGCCCAAGAAAACAAAACTAAAACGAACAAAAGTCGCTCAACCATTTTACAATCAAACTCCTGAAAACAATTCATAAGCTTAAATGAGCACTACTACCATCACTTGAAGCAACACTACCATCAAAGATGGTCTCAAGCAGGTTGCAGCAAACTCTGTCAAATGTAGTATATAACTAGACTAAATGTTTGAATTAGAGCATTTTGATATGGTTAGGAAATTAAAATGCAGGTCTGGTAGTATTATATTATGGGAATCAAACTACAATTTAGACAAAAAATACTATACAGTTCGGATTTGATTGTCGATGAAGTATGAAAAAGAAGAAAAAACAAGGTCAAGTTGAGGTTTTTCCCGCCAACCAACGGTCCAGATCAATGAGAATAGATACATTCACAGCACAGAAAGACCAAGACCATCAGACACCGTACACTCAGCCATGATCTGACGTTCCAGCGAACTTTAATACCCTAAACCGCGATTCATTATAGTTAAACGTTTCTTTCCAAACAAAACCCACTTAAACCACGAGCTAGTTATGTCCAATCCAAAGGTCCGAAAATGCCCGCGAAGCAAGCCGCCCATCTAACGGCTCCAAACACGTTCGATATTTAACAAAGAGCCTAGAGTGCCGTTTGAGGTTCAAACTTTTGGTTTTGGTCCCCTAACGTTCTGGATGAACCGTCAATCGCCGTTTAGGGTTTTCTAAAGCTCATAAAAACTCAAAGCCCTTTCGATAACGGTAATTAACGGAGACGTCGGTGCATATATATTCGTTATAAATTTATAATAGTTTTTTTATTATTTCCTTTTAACCTCTGTTTCTTTCTTTCTCTCTCTTCGTTTCAACGGGCGAGGATTTTTCGAAACCAAAAAAGCTCCCTTTCATGTTTCAGAGAAGAGGCTTCTGAAATCTGTTCGCCCAATCGATGAGCTCGAATTCGATTCCCGCCACTTCTTCACAAGCAGAGGTACTCTTACTTTCAGAAAATGGTTTTTGTTTCTTGAAAGAAAAAACTTTTCTTCTTCCTATTTTGTTGATTTGCTTTCATGTTTTTTCACTAGTCTCGATCAAGTTTCCACGTTTTCTTGGACTTCAAGTTGCTCCGATTTGTGCTGGATTTATTGGGTTTTGGATATAAGTCTTGTAATTCTCTTTAATTTGCGTTTTGGTAACAGTTTTTGATCTGGAAACTCTTTTTAAGATCTGGGTCTTGCTTGTCTGGGTTATGGCGGTGAGGTTTTGAAGATTTTGGAGTAAATTTAGGGTCTGTTTTAGGGTTTTTAGTGTTTATGATTCGTTTGAGGGGTTATTTTTGAAGGGTTTTGTTTTATATTTGTGTGTTATGTATCTATTTATTGATTAGGATTTTGAATTTTGGAGATTATTTATAGGAGGAGATGGAGGAGGTAAAATTAGAAGAGTGTTGCCTTGAGAATAAGCAATCAACGGCTGCTTCCAGCTCGTCTGTGTCCGAAGGCAGTGGCAGTGCTATTCTCAAGTCCCCAGGGGTTTGCAGCCCAGCATCAACTTCTCCGACTCACCGGTACTCTCCCTTACTTCCTAACAGCTTTAATTTAGTTACAACTATAGTGATGTTCTCTGTTTAAAAATCATTCTCTTCATAACCGGGATTAAATTATGAATGTGATGTTTATTTTAGGTTTCAGGCATTTGCTTTTAGACCTTTTATGATTCTCAATGAGTGTTTGGATCCTCACCTACTGGAAAATGGATATGCTGATCGATTTTTGTTGTGATCATTTTCCATTGTTTATAATTATCATCAACAGTGTTGTGGTTAGTGAACTGAAATATGTGAATTTGATCTTTCAGGAGAACTAGTGGTCCTATTAGGCGAGCCAAAGGCGGTTGGACTCCACAGGAGGTCAGCATTTCATTCTGTACTTGTGTTCACGTCTTTGTAATATCAGCTAGAAGCATGAACATTTTTGTGTTTGTTACTAGCATATTGAAGGGAGAGGTTCATCATTGTCAATCATCAAATCATCTAATTTGGAAGGGCTTGAAACTGTCATTTCTTTTAGACTTTCTGGTTTTATTACTTCTGTTTTCAATAATGTACACCGTCTCTATCTCACCCATTTTCACCCATTTTCACATGATGTTGCTCAGATACATGCTCGTATGTTTTCTTAGCCATAACTCTTTTTGGTGCATGATTTTAATTTGCAATAACATGTTGATTGGTCACAGGATGAGACATTAAGGAACGCGGTTGCAGCTTTTAAGGGGAAGAGTTGGAAGAAAATAGGTTTGTCTCTGTCCTGATTTATGTTTTGTAGTTGCAAAATTTCAGTTGTTATGGTGCTTTTAGGTAGCAGTGAGTCTGCTCAAGCAATGTGCTCCCATAACTTAATGAGTTCTTTTAAATGGTAGAGATTTTGATAAACTAAAAGAAATCTTATTTTGGCTGAACAATAAGAATATATTCAGAGCTCTAAAAATTCAAAGCAAACCAATCATATGACATAGATGTCCCAGTAGACTGGGTGTGTTACTGTTCGTTCAATCCACTAATTCTGTTCTACCTATGTTGTAAATTACCAAAAGGGGGTAGAACAGTATATAAATTACACACACGACTAGAAACCTAGTCTTGGCTGTATTACCGAGTATTTTATTTGTTGTCATATTATGCTTAAATTCAGGCAACTAATCTAATATTTGGAACAATGTGTATGCAGCTGAATTTTTTCCTGATAGATCGGAAGTGCAATGTCTGCATCGGTGGCAGAAGGTTCTTAATCCAGATCTTGTTAAAGGACCGTGGACTCAAGAGGTTGGAACCTGATACCATCCTTACTTTTTGTGATCCTTTCTTGTAGCTTTACATTGAACTTTCTTTAACTTGTTTGTTTTGTAGGAGGATGATAAAATCATTGAACTGGTAGCAAAGTATGGACCTACAAAATGGTCATTAATAGCGAAGTCTTTGCCTGGCCGTATAGGGAAACAATGCCGGGAGAGGTAACCTTCATAAGTTTAAGTCCTTATGTTGTTGTCATATGTGACCCTGGAACTCTTGAGCACTATAATGCTGACCTGATCTGTTTCATGTTCCTCTTAAAATGATCTTTTTCTTTCTTTCTGGTATTAAGATGTATTCTTTTTATTACCTTTAGTTTTGTATGACTCTGATGCTTTATGCATCAATGTATTCCTTCCATTGGCTTGGATCTTCCAATTGATTTCTTCATGAAAAGCAAATAAATGGTTTGGGCAGTGTATACACGTGTAAAAACAATGGAACAAATTTTTTTATTTTTTTTATACAGGTGGCACAATCATTTGAATCCAGACATAAAGAAGGATGCTTGGACGTTGGAGGAGGAATTAGCACTTATGAAAGCCCATCGGATACATGGGAACAAATGGGCTGAAATAGCTAAGGTTTTACCTGGAAGGTATCTTTCTTGATTGATTTTTTATTTATGAATGGCATTGAGGTGCTAAATTAGGGCAACATTGGGGTACATGTATTTTGAAAATCAAGTTCTTTGGTATTATTGTGCGTATGTACTGTTTACTAAGTCAAATTTTGTATAACTTTGTGTTTGTAGGACTGATAATGCAATAAAGAATCATTGGAATAGTTCCTTGAAGAAAAAATTAGATTTCTATTTGGCTACTGGGAAACTTCCACCAGCTGCAAAGAATAGTTCCCAGAATGGTGCCAAAGAGACAAGTAAATCCACTGCAACTAAAAGATTACTTGTTTGTTCAACTAAAGGATCAGATTCAACTGCTCAGACATCATCTGGAAATGCAGATGTATGTAAGCTAGATGAAGATGGCAAGGATCAGCTTGAGTCCTCCGCCCCACATCAGGATTTGGGTGCTTCATCAAGTGTTCTTCCAAATGAGCCTGCTGATTCTGAAGGTGTAGAATGTCAGCTGAGATCATCCTTTAGAGATCTTAGTTGCTGCAACTCAGAGTCAGGGTCAAAGTTTGAGAATTTTGCAGTAAACAGCGAGCCCCAGATTGAGAGTATCATTAACAGCCAGGCAGAGTCTGAGAATTGTGGATTTAACAACCTAATAGATGAAGACAGAGTTAAGAGAACACCTGTGCCAGTTGAAACTCCAGGCTACGGCCCTTTGTACTACGAACCACCGTTAGAAAGTTGTGGTCGATTTGATTCAGGTTTTTCAAGCATGCGTTGCTTTCAACATGATTATGCTTCTAGTCCAAATGTATCACCTGTAAGTTTCTACACTCCGCCTTGTGTGAAGGGCAGTGGTTTATGCAATCGAAGTCCTGAATCAATTTTGAAAATGGCTGCCAAGACCTTCCCCAATACTCCTTCCATCTTGCGAAAGAGAAAGAATACTTCCCAAGGACATTTGCCTCCTAATAAAATTGGGTTGGTGGATTGTGAATCAGTCAGGGAAGTGCTTAATGTTTCTGATGAACAGGAAAGACACAAAAACAGTGCGGAAATGTCTGGGTCTCAAGAAGAAAGTTTGAGTGAGAGTCCAACCAGTCAAGGTATCAACACTATTGGGCCTAATGGTAAGGCTTTTAATGCATCTCCTCCATACCGGTTAAGAGCCAGGAGGAATGCCGTTTTCAAGTCTGTGGAGAAACAACTTGAGTTTACATGTGACAAAGAGTATGATGGTAATTCTAAATCTGTGGAGTTGTCTGCAAATGGAGGCTCTGGTGTTATCAAAGATTGTTCACATGCAACAAAGATGGAAGTGACCTAGGGCATGCACTGTAAGTTACAGTTTTGCTTATCATTGTTCTTGAAATCTTTTTCTAGAACTGATATAGGTTCATGCTTGGTAAAGCTGTCTTTTATATTTTACTTGAGGATGGAAACTGGATCTGATCATGTTTCTGCATGGATGATCTATGTATGACATATAATTGTTTGGTCAAGTGGTGAATTATTTATGATTATAGCTTATCCAGTTGTTGAATTTTGTCCTACCATTAGATTTTTAATAACACACCTGACATGATACTTAAGTAGGTGCATGCACAGATGACAAGCTTGCTGAGGATAGTGCATAGATGTTTAAGTTTTCTGATAAAGGAATCAAAGTTGTCATTCTTTGCATCATGGATATTAAGAGTTGGATCTATTTCCTTCCTCATTCTTTTCATTTTGTAGCCTTTGTTGCCAAAGTTAGAAAAGAGCCAAACAATCTTGCCGCCTTTGTTAGAGTAAATTTACCATTAGAAAAGATTTGTGAAGATCCTAAGTCTCTTCAATATTGGTGGTACAGAATCCGAAGTGATAGAGAAGTCAATTACAACTGCCTTTTAGGAAAGATATGTGGAAATGTGAAACTTTCTTTTGTTTATATGAACTGATGAAGTAAACTGTCTCCTAGAGTCCTAGTGGTGAAGGAATTTGTGTACTTGAATTCGTTTTTATTTTCCTGGTTAGTGATGAAAGAAATAGTGTTTGCATATTTTCTCACTGTATCTGCTCGAAATATTCACTTTCTTTAAGCCTTTTTATTTCGGCATGCTATTGGGTCATCATTGAAATAGCGATGGAATGAAGCAAGAGGCAATGTTAAATAAGTTTCTGATTTGGTTTCCTCTGTTATTATTCAGGTACAAAGGAGGGTGATTCTATTGAAGTTGGCTGACACTTTTGAATTGGTGATATTTCCAAGTCTACAGAGCTCTTTTGAAAAGCGATTTATCGATTTATCAGACCACTCTCTGGTCTTACATCTTGGATGCCTTACAATTCATTAACTTGCAAATACACCACCTGTTCGTTACATTGGACGGTTTTTCAACACAGCAACTTGACAAAATACAGTGGCAGTGGGCTTCTGTTTTGTGTAGAATAAAAATGATAGGCCCCATTACTTGTGAAAATATATTGATTGTACAGAAAACCCATCAGCAAAGGAGCAATGATGCTTTATGCTTGAAAATTCCCTTAATGAAAGCGTAGCTCCAGTCATCTATTCGGTTCTTTACCCATTTTAACTTTACTACCTGACCTTCACACACACATGTACTCTTTTAGAAATCTAGGTATTGTTCTTTATGGCGCCAACTCTTCTTGTCTCCCATTTTCCTTGGGCAGTGGATGCGAGAATTTTCATTCATCTGATAAGTGTGTTTTGTGCATAGAAGGAAAGCCAAATTGTTAATG
>NW_018922220.1:0-55383 GCF_002207925.1 Prunus avium | reverse complement strand
TTGAAGGATCTCTCATGCACAATTATGTTAGATTTTTTATATAAAAAAAAGCCCTGAAAAAGAAGGAAATTGGGTTGTGAAATTAGCTTAATAGGATGTACAAAATATTTCAAAAGAAGCGACTTTCTGCGTCCGATGAAAAGCCCAAAATCGAAGCTGAATCGCGCAACAGTTCTCAGGCTAGAAGACGCACAGGACACGATTGTGCCAAAGAAAGTATGCAATTAAAGGTGCAAAGTTTTCTTTTTAGTCTTTATTTATTTATTTATTTTTGTAATATTTATATTACCAGATAGGTGTCAGATGCTTATATTATTGGTAGACTGAATTTGTCTATCATCAGAACGACAATATTTGTCCATCAGACTGAAAAGTCACTAGTTACTGATTATGTTGTATAAGCACTCAAAAAAATATAAAAATGAAAATAAACTTTGAACATGAACATTGAAGAAAAGTTGACTACCAGTTTTTAGGCCTTTTTAAGGAACATTTGTAATGCAATTACTAGCCTAAACTTGAAGGCAATTCTTTTTCTTTTCAAACTATTAGCTTTGGCAACTTCAAGGGACATCAAAGGATTTATCACCAAGCCCAGCCAAAACAGTATGAAATCTCTCGTAACAGCTCCAGAAGTCACACCCCCTCTTTCCCCTCCCCCCCTCAGCTCACTGATAATTAAAAAGAATGTAATAACAAAACAATAAATAACTCCACAAAGTGAAGGAGAGAGCAAGAGGAATAGACTGAGTTCCTCTCCATGCAAGTGCCACTCTAACCTTAACCAGTGGCTCGTGACTGATGTTATAAAATATCTATGTACAACTGTTTCGCAATGACTCCACAACCCTGTATGCTGCCAGGCTTCAGCCTGAGGCATCATATTGAACTGTACAACCATAAAAAAAACAAACGGAACAACCTGCCGACAGATGGTCTTCCCTTGGAACCAAATTTTCAACATGCGGAGAGGAAAATCCAACCATCTGCCATTGTAGGTGACAAGATATTTAGAAACAGTAGGAAAATAATCTATAACAAGCAAACCAAAAAAGTAAGGTCACAGGCAAAGAGGAAAAAAGTTGTCGGAAATTTTATGGCGTTCCATATTGTTCAGAACTTACGTTAGTTTAAAACATAGCCACTAACCTCAATGTGCGGTAAACTGAACCATTAATGCAAGGTGCAGATTTATTGTCAGAACTGGATATTCTCTGTTACTATCAAGAATCCTTTGTCATCCCCCGGCATAAATCTGTCACGAAATATACCGCCTGAGATGCCAAACTAGAATATTCAGCAACTTGAATAAAATGAACTAACACTCATGACTTTCATGATTGCCTTTACCTTCAAATCCAAACTAAACAATGAACAAAGAACCAATAGTAGTTTGCCCAAGAACCTTGGAACTTCGATCAAGACCATGAGAAGCAACCTGCCACGCAAAACAACATAAACTATTTACCATAAAACTAAACACTACAAGAATATTTTTCAATTGGAACGTATAAATTAGGTATGCTTCTTTATGAAAACACAGAACAGAACTGCTCAACACGTCGCCTTCACTCAAAAAGTTTCAACATAACACCATTGTCAGGTTTGGCCACGACAATGTCATGGATGGTGGGGGTGGGCAAAGGGCTGCGGGTGGAAGGGAGTGGGCGTGAGAGGGAGGGCCAAAGTTTTTATTCAACTTTTAAATGAGTGATAAGTAAGTTGTTTGGAAGAAAGAATTTACCTATAAATTACCATAAGCAACTGTTAAGTGGCAACGAATTTCAACATTTATTGCATTAGGTAAAATATGATGCAGACTTAAAATGTAGCAAAAGATTCTCACCAAATAAGTTAAAGCTGCATAGCGTTCGTCGTTCAAGTACAGCGGCTTTCCTCTTTGCATTTCAACATCCTGCAATCATTTTTTTTACAATAATACAGAAACATAAAGACCCCTATAAATCAATTAATGCAA
Source organism: Prunus avium (assembly GCF_002207925.1). The sequence goes on along the minus strand of NW_018922220.1, from coordinate 53,405 downwards.
ATAGGAACAAAAACAAGAACAGGAGCATCCACAGTTACTTCTTCCAACTTCTTCATTTTTTCGTAGGCCTTTTTGCATTTTATTCAGAGAAAGAAAAACATAATAACCGTATGCAATAAAGAAAGGGGGAAATGTCTAAACATCCAGAAAGGAGCTCAATTAACAAAGGAATTATGTCCTCTTAAATGCGTAATCAATTTAACCTTCTTTTGCTTCTTTCTATCCATGCGAAACTCTAAAGTTCTGACCATAAATTACACCATCCATATTATTTTGTCATTGCAAATCGTTTACGAGGGAAGATGATGAAAGAAACAGAGGAACAGAATTTCTGTGTGATTTACTGTAGTATGAACTAGTTACCTCTTCCCCAAAAGCATCCAAGTACGGTGATGGCCAGGGAGCTTGCCGCGCACATCTTTGCAGCAGAATTGTTGTCCTCTAATAGAAAAGAAAATTAACCATCTCCATAAACAAGAAAAGAGGTAAAAAACTTACAAGATTTAAGAGACAGCTGTGAAACATAACTTTAAAAAATAAAAATAAAAAACGAACTGCAATGCATACCCTGATCAACAGAAATACCCCAGTACCAGAACCACAGGCCAATGCATGAGTTTGGCATCCACTTTCCCTAAAGATACAATGTCAAATTTAGCAATAATGGGCAGAGCAATGGCCCAACAGGGCATAAACATGTATGCACCTAGAGGGACACTTTTCTTAAAAATAATGACAAACATTGGTGAAAATATATATACCGGCAGCACGACTTCCAGCTTGGAGAGCATAATCTCCCACAAAGCAGGCACAATGCGGGATCCTCAAGGATGGATTTGCAATCAGGACAACGCTGTTTAATATACCTGAAAAAACACAATCTTTCTGAATGAGTTTAAATTCTCGAACGATTTTTTTAAATTTTTTTCAAAGAACAAGTACTCCAGCAACAAAATGAGAAGCAATTTAACCAACCTCTGCAATAGGTCCTGGTAAACTCGGGGCAGACGCATCAACTGGAAGGGAACTGCAGGATTACAGTGTATGCTTCCTCTAAATCTTTGGACTTCAAACTCCTTGTAAAAATGACGGAACCATTTCTGAACCATTGAACGCACGACTTTATCCTTAAGAATAACATCAAGTGTAGGAATCTTGAACATTCTTTCTATCTCCTGAACTTCATTGAGCTCTACCAGCGCCACATAAGTGGTATCCATCATGTCACCAATGGCATGAGATCTATCTAACACATTATACCTTTCAAAGAATGGTGCTTGGGCATTATAGTTTAGTAAATTCAACAACAATGCACACCTCCGCAAATAAGGGAAACTCAAGCTACGAACTATGTTCTTAATATTACTGTTACAAGAAGAGCCAATATAGTTTGAAACAAAATATTGCTGCGGGCATCCAGATTCTCCCATGAGTTTAGAGACATCAGTAACCAGACAATCATCAACACCTAATTTACTCATATCGCATTGATTTTTCCCAAGATAAGCAATTATACCCTGCATTCGCCATAATGGATTAGGCCACTAGATGATTATAATGGAACTCAAGCATCAACCAAATAATAAAAGTAGATAATTACAGATAACGTACCTGAACTACAGACACAACATAGAATAAGTGCACCAGGGATAACAAGGAATCTTCACATGATAAAAACCGGTATGGAAGACAAAAAAGAACCCACATCAATGATGAAAAAGGATCATGAGCAAGGACAGGATCAGATGCTCTATTCCAGAACTGAATATCAGGATATGATACAGCCATATCAACATGTTCCAAGATACGCAACATAGCCCCTGTAAAACATAGCATGGATGAGGATTTAATGACTGGTAAGAGTGGAATAAATCAGGAACCAAGATGACTTGTGATATACAAATGCCTGAACTTATATTGTTTTTGGCAAGCATAACACGTAAAATTTTGCACACATGAAACTGTAACAAGTATTAGTCCCTTCGGTAGCTTTGAATATGATCCAAGATATCAATTAGCCACAACATTATAATAAGAAAGGATGGTGCTACTTATCCCAAATTTTCACAACTTCTTTCCAACCTATGTAGCACTTGATATATACATGGCATCAGTGCATTAATAAAACAACAATGTTGTAGAACCCAACGTGAGAATGCCATGTAGGTTGGATAGAAAGAGTTCGGTTCCATAGCATTACCGATCATCTCAAACTATTATGTTTTAAATTCATGTTTTAATAAATAAATAAATAAGGAAGTAGACAATAACTCATTAAATTTAACTCTAACTGCATGCGATTAGTGAATCAGAAAGCAAGAAAGAAAAAAACTCCACAGAAAGCCACAAGCAAATAGCCACAAGAAACACATGAAATAAATGGCACTCACTGGTAGCAATAACATTACCTTGTCCACATGTTTCGCTACCATGGTCTATGGAAACTCCAAAGCAAATAGATTCTGCAAAGCTCTGAATTCCTATAAATCTCTGAAGCATATGAAGAGAATTCTTACTTTTGCTTTGGACTACTTTCAGCAACAAAGACAATACAAATCTACTCGAGGATTCAAGTTCCTTATACAATGCATTAAGGTCATAGCTTGGTGTTGCATATTTCCCGCCAGAACGTGCAGCAATTTCAATTGATAATAGGGAGTACTTAATTGTGTCCCACATGAGCATTGGGTGGCTGACCCTGGCAGATCCTGATAACTTATCCTGTTTAGTCGGAAAATACATCTTACAGAGCAAACGAGAAATTTCAAGGTTTGAGGTCATTCTTCCACATCTCTGCAGGGGAAAACCTTTAAGATTTCCAACCTTCCCAGATGCCTTTGCTGCAGATTGCACAAGAGCCAAGCCTTGCTGAAGCTGAAGAGAATTAATTTCTCCACCTGATTTGACCAATGGACCAGTAGCATGTGATGAACTAACACCTGAATGACGAGACTCCTTCGAGACCTTCTCGAACAACCCTGGCAATGCAGGCAACACAGAATTTGCAAGTCGACGGCATACAGGGCAGAGAAACTCCCCCTAAGGAGAAAAAGAACAAACATGCAAAAGATCAGTAACAGAACCCTCCTCCCTTCACAAGCAAGAATGAAAAATGGAAAAATATGTAGGCCTTGTACCTTATCTGGATCTACAATATGTCCTCCTTCAAAAACAATTCTTCTGAGATACCTGCACGAACAGATACGAAGATGGGGGAAGTTAAGCCCTTTTCACTAGCACGTCAACATTCTTCCAGAGCGACATATATGATATATGTATATCTGACTTTTTTTCTCTTTGGTTGTTGCATCATAAGTACATAACCATTTAAGCATGAAATTCAATTTTACTAGCAACAATTTGATCTGGCAAACTATAACATAGCCCTTTCGCTAGAACTTGTCAAATAAAGAAATTAAAAATAAAAAAAATAAACAGAATCATCAGAAAGGCAAACTTGATAGTTCACAGACTCTTCCCAAAGAACAAGGCAATTGCAAATTGTCAACACTGTTTCCTTGATATTCAATTGCAATGGAAGTCCAACTTAATCAGCCTTTTTTCTCCAATTCGTTTACATCTAAATGTGATTGTCTCTTAACAAAATATCTTAATACAGTTGTTTCATTTTTTAAAATTAAAACTTCTACCTTTCTTGCAAAATAAATCAAAAATTAGATAAAAGAGTGATAAAGAAATCCTATATTACTAAGTAAGGATTGAAAACTTCTGCTCTTGATAGGCTTACCTTTCCTTCAGTGAAGATAAATAGCGATCAAGGCATCCCTGATGCACAGCATGCCCACAGGAAGAAAGATAAATTCCATCACAATCTATCGGGCCAAATCCATCATATGCTGAAAACCGAGAAGAATCTATTGGCACCTTCTCATTGGGACTTTCAGAGGATGAAGAATTTTCTGTCGTCTCTCTAGAAAGAGCAGCTGTATATTTGCCAAGCAACATAAATTCAGCATGCTCAGTTTTTTCTTGATCCCCTTCAGGAGTTGAAAATCCCTTATCCTCTGTAAGCTTAGAATGCAGCATCTTATCATGCAATTCTTTTTGGATGGAGAGGTACATAGTGTCTTCCATTGTCTCAAATGTACATAAAGTCTTTTCACTTTCATCATTTGATTCACGTGGCACTTGGATATTCTTTAATTCATGGAACCGGCCCTTGAAAAAATCTAGAAGAGCCTCAACATCCCTAGGTTGCCCATGACAGGCAAATTCAGTGACTGCATCCTGAACCAACTGTTTTAAAGGGTAAGATGGTACCACCCCTGAACCACCTGACGAAGAGCTTGTTTCAGATTGATCAGTCACCACACCTTTGATAGTAGAGATGTGCTCCTTGTCTATCCAGCGAGGTTGTTCCCATGAAAGGGGACCTCTGTCCATGAAATTCAAAAGCCTAGATTTCTGAAGAAGAACTAAGTAGGATATGGGATTTCTGGAATTGGGATCATGGCAAAGTGAGCAAACAACTTCTGCAGACTCTTCTGAATCATCTTCAATGTCAGGGTTACAAACCTCTTGCTCAGATTTTGAGCCATCATCCACAGTGGAATTAACGCTTGCCATAAATTTTGATTGCTCGGCTCTCATTTTTTCCAAAATGGCAGCCTGTCTCTCTCTGGCTTTTGCCTTGCGCTTCTCAGAGTCAGAAATTGAACCTGAGGTATATGTGTCACCATTTGGAGAAGATTGTAATACATGACCAATTACTTCAGGTGCAAGTAGTTGCAGTTTGGTCATACATCCTGAATCGATCTCTGCAAACTTCTTCAATAAGCTTCCAATTAAAGAAGAGAGGTCACTCCCAGCTTCCAAACAATTGTCTAAATTCTCTTTCTTATGCATCCTCATCAAGATCACAAGAAGTGACAACAAGCTTTGTTGGCCAGCGCCTAAATGTGGTCCTTCATAAATTTCTTCACCAGCAAAAGCTAGTATGGGAATTGCATCTCCGTCATAACAAGACTGATCACCAGATTCCTTATGTTGAAAACAAATGTCTAATGCTAATGAGAGTAAGTGCAATGCAGTTAAAAGAACACCATCAGGAGCTCGGGAATCAATTGATTTATCAGAAAAAATAGCATAAAACAGCACTGCACGGATAATTTGAAGGACTGCTTTAGAAGTGGCTATTCTAGCAACCCCCTTGAAAGGAGGATAAATCTCAGTCCACCTCGGTAGCTGAGTGGTCAACGCAGAAACGCTACGGAAACGCAAGTATCTTTCTTCTGCAGCTTGCAGATCCCTTGAGTTCCAACGAGGGTAGAACAAATCCATGTCTTTCCAAAATGTCCATCGTAGTGAATATGTCCCCTGATTAAAGCCAGAGGGATTGGAATATGCTGCAACAGTATCCAAAATTTCAGGAAGCTGATCAAACTTAGATAGATCACGAGGAAGAGATTTAACCAGTTGACTATGAGTGGCATCTGCAATGGCTAATTTATGAATCAACTCTCTTTTCAAACTTTCAGCTTTAGTTAGCCCACAAAATCTCCTTTCTTTGACTATTTGTATAATAAGAGTTAGCATTTCCTGCACTAGAACTGCTTCATATTCACTCGAGCGCTCAAGGTTCAAAGAAAGGTAGCTTGACAGACCAAAGCGTTTTACAATTCTATTAACATAAAGATCAGCTGGAGCCAAGGCAGCACAGCACTGAAGCAGAAACAGGTCAAGCTCCAAACCCTGTTCAGACCTGCAAATAAAAAATAAAAAATCATAATAAAGGGCCAAACATGAAGACAAAGAAAAAAAAAATAGAGTGAATAAAAAAACCAATCATTACAAGAGGTACTTTTTCCCCCACAATGCATGTGTCAGATAAGAATAAATCACTTACCAGCGAACTGAACGATACCACTCACATGATAATAGGGCAGCATCCCCATTTTTCCGCCATATTCCAGCATGAACCTCAGCACAAAATACTCTGATCCTAAGGGGATGCTCCATAACAAAGGCAGAAAATCCATATGGGTGGCAGCCCCCTAGAAAATTTCCAAAGAAGTCAGTCAAAATAGCTGAAGATGAATTTGCAGAAGTAGCACTAGCCAAATCTGGCACTTCACCAAAACATCTTCTCAATGCTTTCTGTAAAAGCAAGGAAAGTAACCGATGTAAAGGAATGTGAACAGATATATCCTGCAAACTAATGTCATATGTTATGTCTGGCCAATCCGACGAACTCAGAACACGTAAAGCATCTAAGTCCATGGCACCATCTACTTCCATGGCACTATCATCCAATCCTGCAGGACTACATGCATTAACTGAATCAATTTCGTCGGGAACCATTAATTTAGTTTCCTGGCCTGCAACTTTACCATTCTGGAAGTCAACACTCATATTGCAATCACTATATAAAAGCGATGAACATTGCTTGCCATGATCTTCACTTGAAGTGACAATTCTACCAAATATATTGCCTCTCCTGATCTTGGATAATGTTTTCTTCAGTGCTGAAAAATTGCTACCTGAGAAATTGCTAGTACTTGGAGAAGATGCATCAAGAAGAGCCCTGGAGGTATTATCAACTCCCAACCAATTCTCAATGGCCCTCAAGCACTCATAGGTTAGCCACATTACAGATGGTGGAATCAACAAATCAGAAAGAGCATCTGATTTATCTTCAGAAACCTTCGATGCACATGCAAATGAACTACTCCTCCCCACTGCACTGCATACGGAACTTTCCGGGGACAACCGTCCTACTTTTGCATGTCTTAGGCTATCCCTGTCATCCATATCCTGAAAGTCTTCATCCATCTTGTCGCTAGCCACAAAAAATGCCCCATCCACCAATAGAGAATGAATGTTGGCAATTGAATGGCCTAGAACAAATGGCAGATGCATACTCTCATTTTCTTCTTCAATGCGGATGCCTGTTTCCCTTTTTTGTGGATTCATCCCTTGCACGAAAGTCAACAGTCTCATCCAAGATCTTGAAATATCTTGCTTGTCATGAGTTACATATTTGGGCACTACAGCATGGCTCATAACAAATCGAATATCTTCAATGACACGAATGGTGATGTCATATAAATTTGACCACTTGGTAACCTGTAAGGAGTGAAAAAAAAAAAAAAAAAAGGAGCCACAACAGAAATTTGAAGAAACAAAATAAAAGTATCAGATTCCCAATCACAATGCACCATAAAAACCAAAATAGGAACAAAAGAACCAGAAAAAAACGAACTGAAATAACTCCAAAAGCAAGGCATAAAAAAAACTCTAGTTAGAATACATAAAAATATACAGCACGCCTTCAAATTGAAGCAAAGTAAGTACACAATCTAAGTGGCAAAGTCATCAGTTTTATCATGAAGTAACGTCAGGAAAAAGGAGGTGAACGTGCAGAGGTATGATCATATTGTACCCTAGCACTTAAGGAAAGACAAAAATAAATGCATTACCTGTAAACGACCGTCATCACCAGCACAGGAAACGAAAATATCTTGCAAGCATCCCATCAGCATAGGCAGTAGGTTCATTTCTTTCACAAGACGAGGTGTTAAAGTTGGCACTGTGAAGATTTGTACTGAGAATACAGAGAGCAGCGGATACTTTTTTACAGAAACGTCACTGAATTCCATTCTGGCTTCACTTACAACAGCTGGGTAATAACACAAAAATGCTTTTGCGAACTCATACTTGAAAATAGGTTCCCCCAGCAATTTCAGGAGCAACTCATGGAGCTTTTTCACAACAGCTTCGGTCAGAAACCTCTCTGCCCTCACAAGAATCCCCAATAAATCCCCTGATGATAAAATCATCTTAGATACAAAACTCAGCAAACTTTCACTGTGTTTGCAGAAGTCTAGAAGCATCTCAACCACAACAAAAGTTAACTCATTTGCAACCTTCTTACACTCTGTAACAATATCGCTTGCTCTAGGGGTTTCCCGGTAGGTAGTTTCAGCAAGAAGTAGCTTATTTTTCCAAGAAACAAAGACGCAATCAAGAACGGGCCCCACAATGTTTGCAAACTCCTCTGGAAGGGGTTGTATCTGTTCTGCACCTTTATGCTTTGAGCAAAAGCCTTCACGCTTCCATGCTGTAACATCACCACAATCACAACAACCACCGCCAGTATAAATAACAGAATAATCATGATCCTTGTGATTCCCATTCTGAAAACACGGAACGCAAATTGCACACGTTGGGTCATGTTCACATGTTCGGCACCTGTATGCTATATCATTCTGCCCCCAAACAGCTCCGCAAACACCACGCTGCCCAACACTCATTTTGGAGAGATTCCTCAGGGCTGAAGAAGGTTCACCCTCAAACATCAACCACTGTAACCACGCCATGCTTTCACGGAATCGATTTTTCATGGTTACTGCTGCTGATTGTCTTTTAGACCCCGGTTTAGCTTCATTTAGAACTTCAGCTACTTCCTCATCAGCAGGTAATATAGCAGAAACTAGCTCTGGTATCCGTTGCTTGTTCTTTTTGACAAAAGCAACTAACCCACGATGGAACTGATCAAGAAACTCCTCAGGCACTCCCAATAGAGCAAGCCTCTGGTATAAATTAAAAAAACAAATGTGAACCCACTTGTAACCCATATATCTTTACACTACAATAGGAATATGAAAGTCAAAAGTATATATGACTATACTTAAAAAGGTAATATTTTCCCAGCAAATGCATTCACTTACCCAAACAAGTAATACAATATAAATCAGCCCAAACAGTTTAAAAGAAAACGAGAGACAAAAGAAAGGGACAAGCTTTCAACTACAAATGACCAATTAATTGTATCGCAAATGCCTCAACGATAGAAAATCAATTAGAGCTCCAGTTGCTCGATAATTCAAGAAATTAACTACTGGAAAATAAAATCAAAATCAAAATTCGGATAATCAAAGAAGAAAAATCACAAGGCCTACCCGTATGATTCGATCACGAGGCCGGAGGGGTGTAATTTCCGGAGGCGAATCGACTTCCATGGTAGCGGAACCGCCAGAACGCCAGTACCGCACCAGCCAATCAACGCAACACAAACACCGCTTAAACCGAGAGCCTTCACTCCCCAGGATTACTTCACAATAAAATAATCTGGTGCATTTAAACCCTAACAACAATTCATCCTAATTCGTCGGTCTCGCCAATTTTTTGAACCCCTAATTCACCAACTTAGCTTGAATTTAAGTTCCAGTCTCCCTTCCAAATTGTCGTATGAGCGTAGCTGTTTATGAAGGTCTCGAAGAATCTATCTCAAGAGAGAAAGAGAGAGAAGAACTGCGAATATAATATAAGAGTAGGATTGGGATATTTGTCGAAGATTGCGTGTAAAATTATGTTCTTCGCAGTTAATTGTTGTGTGTTGTTGGCTTGAATTAATTAAATTTTTTTTTGTTTTTTGTTTACATTTTTTTTATTATCTGCTGCAGTTGCTCTGATCACAGACTCACAGTTTCATTCCATTTGTGTTTGGATGGTTTCACACTTTTTACTTGTCCACATTGGGTAAGTGGGAAAGGGACTGCTATGTGGGCTATGGAATTGTGTGGACATCGCAACCCGACTTGAGAAAATAAGAGGTCAGCCCAATTTGAGAAAATAATTGCTACATGGGAAGATGCTCAGGTAAATTGAACAAGAGTCTTGATTAGTATTTGGTGAGCGGGAGCTTTTATAACGAGGGGTTATGCTGAGAGGTTACAATAAAGAAGGTTCAATCTAGCAGTTCAATAATAACTTTGCACAAGATCGAACGGCTATTAGGACCTCCTTATAACTTCATGTTAGTGAGCCTAAATGCATTTTGTACTAGGACACGAATCTTGGACAAAAGTTTGAAATATGAGGGACTCTGTGACCCAAGCTCAAACATGGGTCACAACTAGAGATGACTTAAAGCCTAATATAATAGTGGTGTTTAGGCTCGTCCACCGAACGAGGCCTATGAACTATAGAATTATGCTGGGAAGGAGAGAAATAGAGAATGAGAAAAGAGTTGACAACGAAGTCGGTGGTGTGATTTAGGGCAGATGGGAGTTGGGTGGAGGTGGAATTTCCATACCCGACCCATGCCCAATTGTTGTTACCCATACTTGATCCTAATTGAGTAGGAGCCAAGGTCTAAAATATCGATGGTTTTGGAAATATTGGTGGTCCAAAAACACAGAAAATTCGATGTAAATTATCGATATAAATAAAAACCACAAAAATTGTAAGAAAAACTTGGAAATTTTTCTTGAAACTTTGAAGGATGTTTATTTAGTCAATTATCTATTACTTTATCACCAAAAAAAGAAAAAGAAAAAAAAAGAAATGCATTGCATGATGGACCTATAAGGTTTAAATTTGAGTTATTTACACCAACACCCCCTTTAGTTTTCGGTTTTTTCACAAAACTCCTTGTGGTTTTAGAAATTACAAAAACACCCCCTGAGGTTTTAAATTGTTTTCACAAAACTCTTCTTCATTGATTTTTCATCCAAAGATTGATGATTTTATAAAAACAAAATTTCTTCAAAGGGTTAATTACAATTTAGTACCCTGTAGTTACACCCTTAAGACATGTTAGTCCCTATCTTTTCAATTTTTACAATCACATACTCAATCTTTTAAATTTGTTACAATGTGGTTCCGCCGTTAAGACTTCCGTCAGATCTCTCCATTAATTGCCTACGTGGCATTTATGGGTCCCATTTTTTTTTTTTTAAAAAAAATTAATTGATTAATGTATGAATACAAAAATAAAAATTTTGGAAAAATTGAAGAAAAAGAGAAGAAAAACAAATCTTAGTTTATGCTACTAGGGTTTGTACGAAAGACCAAAAGACGATTTCTTGCAATTTTTTCTCTCCCATCACAAACCAAGACCCATCCCTCTGCCCTCCTCCTCCACCCCCCCAACCTTCAAATTTCTTCTCCGCAAAAATCAATCTCCACCTAGCCCTACGAACCCAACCACCAACTGCATCTCTCTCTCTCTCTCTCTCTCAATCACCTCCCAGATCTAGGCACCATCTCACTCATCGGATATTGCCGAAGTCGTTTTGAGTTATTGGGTCGGGTATGGGTGCACTAGGGACCATGGGATCTGGAGTTTGAGTTCGCAAGGGAGGATGAAGAGTTTGACCTCTCTCTCTGAAATTTTTTGCATTCAACTTCCAAGTTTTGAAACTTTTCAAGTTTTGATTTTGTGTCACAAATGAAGAGCTTTTCATTAAGTATCTATGTCGCAAGTTTTTGGTTCCCTTTCCCAAATTCTCTGATTTCTGGGTTTAGTTTTTGCTTCTCCATTGCTTGAAAATAGGGGAAATAAAAAAGAGTCTCTGGAAAATTAGGGCTTGATAAAAAGGTTGCAACTGACAAAGAAGAAGAAGAGGGTTCAGATCTGAGGAGAAAATGGGTGGTGTGGTGTTGGCGATGAACCTATTTCTTTCTTTTTCCATTGGACGATGAAGAAAATGGGTGGTGTGGTGTTGGCGATGAACCTATTTCTTTCTTTTTCCATTGGACGATGAAGAAAATGGGTGGTGAGGGTTTTTTGCCTTTTTTAAAAATTGATTTTTAAAAATTATATAAATATTTTATTACACTTAAATATAAAAAAATATAAAATATGGGACTCATAAATGCCACGCAGGCAACTAAGGGAGAGATCTTACAGAAACCCTAACGGTGGAACCGCATTATAACAAATTTAAAAGATCGGGGTATGTGATTGTAAAAATTTAAAAGATATGGACTAACATGTCTTAAGGGTGTAACTACAGGGTACTAAACTGTAATTAACCTTTCTTCAAATGACAAAGTTGGCCTTTGAGATTAGATTGCTATACTTCATTGAGGTTAATTTTGTCATTTGCATAAGTATTTTTTTCGATGAAATAATAAATTTTTGGACAAATAATCAATGAAAGGGGTTTTGTGAAAACAAACTGAAACCCCAGGGGGTGTTCATGTAATTTTTTAGACTTGAGGGGGTTTTGTGAAAACACAAGAAATCTCATGGGATGTTAGTGTAAATAACTCTTCAAATTTTTTAATGTCTTCATCATCTTGATATTATCGATATTATAGCGATATTTTGGCCAAATGTTGCTGAAGTATGAGAGAAATTATCTACATCGATATTTTCCGATATTATCGATACTTATACGATATATGTATGAATATGATCCAAAATATCTTAAATCCGAAAGGGTGCAGGTGAGTTCATTGGGGGTGGCATTTAAGCTTCAACCTTTATTTGTAATATTTTTTTACTCTTTCCGTTACATTGGCAAAACTGAAAGTTTAGGACTCATCGTATCAAAAAAAGAAGAAGAAAGTTTATGACTAAAATAAAATAAAAAATAAAAACAAAGAGGTCCACGTATCATGCATGCACAATATACATGTCTGAAACAAGTCAACAAAAAAAGCAACTAGACGTTGGACCTGTGGCGTGGGCCAATGGCAGGGAGAAAAAACTCAGATGTAAAGCTAGCAAGAGCAAGTAGGGTGTAGGCAAGTGTTTCTCCAATGGCATGACCTGTAACTTCAATTGCAAATTCAGGAGACTCTGAGTGGTTTTAATTACACAATCTGATGAGGATTTTAATTGCCTAAGGTTTAAAACTATGGAAGAAGGTGTGGCAAAACTTGGCCATAAGAAAAACCATCGCAGGATACCACTAGAAAGTTGTAATCTACAATATGAGTGGGGGGGTTTTGAATTTCAAATGACACATAGCCTGTGAAGACAAGGCCATGCACTAACTCTTCATACGTGTCAATTTTGATAATCCCGATGTGGTTTTGTAGGTTTGGTGCCATCTAGGTTATTGGTAGAGGCAGTGTTCAGATGATGAATGGTTTAGATTATTTCTGGGTTGTTGGTTGACGTCATTAGGAAAGTTTCAGTGATGGTAATACAGTAAATATGGTAAGCTTATCATATTTGGGTTTGGGACAATGAATTTAAATGTCTAGTGTGAGAATCTGGCCTAGATATTGTCAAGCAATTTCCCTGGATTTTTGTCAATACCACCACCTTTCACAATTGGTAACAAAATGAAAGCTCTATCATTTCACGTTTTTTTGCAGACACTGCTTGGTGAATGTACATGACCTTCTCTGATCCCTATAAACCTAGAGCACTTTCCCTTCACCATCTCATTCCTTGCTTTGCTGCTCCGAACTCTCTCGCTCTCTCTCTCACTTTCTCTTTCACTCTCTCTCTCTCGTTGATCAAGATGTCTGATTCATCAACACCCTCCTCCCTGGATGTATTGGTGTCAGCTGCTTGTGCCTCGGAGGAAAATGACTTCTCTAACTTCCCTCAGGCAGTTCTCGTGGATCCCCATGAGATACAGTCCAATGTGAATCAAAAAAGTACTAGGCAAATGGAGGGATCTAGCACTACCCCTAACAAAGAGTTGGAGAAATCGCAACTCTTCAAAACACTTAAAAAAGTGGTCGCCGTAAGTCACTGCCTCTCAATTCCTCCTGTCCTCGGTCTTTAATTAAAACTGCTAGGGTTTAATTACAGGTTAAATTTGCTCTGAACATTTTCATTTTTACACAGAAACAAATAGCAGAGTTGAAAGGCATGTCTACATCGAAGACAGATGAAACCACCACAAACCTGCAGATCGTAACCAGTACTGTATGTGGTTTCACCATTTGCTCAATTAATCTGTAATTTGCTTTGGGGTTGGGGTTTCTAGATATGATTGTTATTCTCACATAATTTGCTTTGCATTTTCAGTCACAGGAAACACCCCAAGCAAAGCAGACAAGATCGAGGACCACGCTGACCGGAGAATTCTCAGTCTCATTTAAACTGCCTGATGATTTTCCTGAGGATGCAAATGTTGATACGGTATATATAATTGAAGTAATATATATCATGTTGAAATCATATGAGGGCCTCATATTAATATAATTAGATTTTTTTTGTGGATGGCTACAGTTAGTGCCTGAGGGGAGTGAAACTGATCCTCCCACTTCGCGTCAGTTGTCTTTCTCTGAAAGACTAGATGGCTGGAGGATTACCCAAAGAAAACGGGTTAAGGGAATATGTGACATGGTAATTTGATTAATTAATTGGTTATGTGATTTTGTAACCCTAATTCTTTATCTTTTTTCCCTAAAAATAATTTCATATAATTATGTATAATATCGAGAGATGAATGTTTGATGCAGTACTACCGACACGAAAGGTCGAACGCCAGTTTGAGATCTGTTGTCGAGGTGGTGAGATTTATTCTGTATGAAGAATTACCAAAACAGCAATCGGCGAATAAAGGAAAGTTGAAAGGATCGGTGAGTTGGACTGATCAATTTATGGCATGTAAAATTTTGAAATATCATGAACATAGTTATAGTTTGATCAATATATTAAATTTTGGTTTGTATGCTTAGGGTGAGAAGATGACAAGATCGGCATCGGTGAAGAGAAAGTCTTCAGATGCTGGCTGTGGCAAAAACCCTCCAAAGGAGAACAGGGAGGGCCTTGATGGTCCACCAAAGGAGAAGTTGGTAAAATTGTCACCAGAAGCCATGGAAGCAAGGGTAAAAGCATTTCTAAAGGCAGCCTATGAGAACTTGAAGAACTTCAAATATTTTGTTAGCAAAGAGGAAAAGGTGTCAGATGGTAAACATTCATTCTTTCTCTGCTCAATCCACTTAGAAGTTTATCTCTTGTTCCCTTTAGTTTAACTACTGTTTTAATCCTTTGATTTTTCTCAGGGGCTAAAACAGAAGAAGTAAAGGTCTCAAAGGAAGAGGGGGAAAGCATTGTAGCCCCATCTTCTCCAAAGGTTGCTTCACCTAATGTTCCTTGCAAAGAAGAAGAAGCTCCCATTAATCCTCCTACGGAATTGGACCAACCAAATCCTCCTATGGAAATGGATCAACCCAATCCTGCGGTGAACCATGAGGAAGTTGGCCATGGAAACGCTTCCCAAAATGATGGCAATGGAGGTGACCTAATTTATGGCCTTCCGGTGAGCCCCTACCTTGATGACCATATGGCCATGTTGAAGCATGATGGCGGTTCACCTAAATGAACTGTCAATATATGAGATGGAAATTTTGGTGCATGTCTTCTTTAATGATTTATGCATGAATTATGGACTCTCTCATTTTATCCCATTTTTAATTGTTCAAATTTATATGGATGGAAGTGTTTGAACATGAGTCTTAAAGGTGATTTAAAAGGTTGATATCCCATCAAATCATGTCCATCTATCAGTTTACTTGCTCAATTGTACTTCAAATTTAAATGAGTTTTGTCTAGAAATTCATTTTAACTTGGTTCAATAACTAAAACTTAAGTAGTTACATTTTCTATACTTCTCAGAAGTGACTTCTGTGTCACTTACACCTGAACTGCATGCAAATTTATATATGACAACTGAAAAGACTACCAATCTCTGCTAGTTCTCACAGAGATATCCAGCTCAGTTTTTTCAGTACTGACTCTTAATTCTGTGTGTGCGGGGGTAGTAGGTGCAAGCAAACACACCAAAGCTAGCAATGGAGGATGAGGGCAATTTCTCACTACTGCCACCAAGTGACATTGAGATTAAGAAAGAACAGTTGGAAATGTTAGGTGAATTTGATCACAGAGTTGTACAGCCCCAAGAGGCTAAGGGGGAGTTTGAAGATGAAATGTGGAGCGGAGATTCTAGAGCAATAAGGGCCGTCCCTATTCAAGCTATACCAGCTCAAGCGGCGAAGGTGACTATTGTGGATGGAAGAGATTATGAACTGCCCATGGGATGGTTGGTGGAACAAAGGCCACGGACCTCTCTCAAATACTTGGGCAAAGTAGTGTTCCTTATTGATCTCTGTTAAGCTTCTGTGCTTTAATCAGCAGTGTAATTCATATTGAAGTTGCATATATATATCTCTTGAATTTGGTGCCTGTGGTATTAAGCTATCTCCATTTTTATTTTGTCAACATGCCTACTTTGCCTAGTAAAATTACACTTGAGCTATATAGACACTACGGGATCAATTCGTATCCAACTTTATGAATATCTACTCATGCGTACATTTCTTTTTCTTTTTTATGGACTGTCGAAAGCGCAGTATTTTTTTTTTTGGATTGATTACAACTATTTTTCAAATCTGAATAATTCATCAAATCAATCGAAATTGTTGTTGTCAAATTTTTAGCTAATTATAAAAGTTCGTAAATTTTTAGCTATTATAAAAGTTCATACACGACCTATATATGTGTGTGTGCATTTATCTCAAGTACTGAAGTTGGTGTATACTATTTAATACTTACATTTAAAGCATAACATATATATATTTCAAGCATTTGCATGTATCGCGTGCATTTCACGCGTGCACACACATGCACGGTATATATAATTACCAAATTATACATGATTCAAATTACCAAAATATATACATACGTGGTGAATCCACACGAGAATACACCAATTACGCTAGCACATTGTAACAATGCTATAGTACCATACCAGTTGAGGTTTCAATGGATCTTTCATTGAGGTTTATCACCTTATGCCTTCATTTTAAGTTAGTGTTCCTTATTGATCTCTGTTAAGCTTCTGTGCTTTAATCAGCAGTGTAATTCATATTGAAGTTGCATATATCTCTTGAATTTGGTGCCTGTGGTATTAAGCTATCTCCATTTTTATTTTGTCAACATGCCTACTTTGCCTAGTAAAAGTACACTTGAGCTATATAGACACTACGGGATCAATTCGTATCCAACTTTATGAATATCTACTCATCCGTACATTTCTTTTTCTTTTTTATGGACTGTCCAAAGCGCAGTATTTTCATGAAATTAAAACCAGAAAGCGATTCCGATCACTGAAAGCTGCTAAAAATTGGATTATGGAAGCAAATCAAAGAGAGCAAGCACATGAGCCACTCGAAGCTGGTGATGGTTCTAATTAAGGTGAGCTCAAGAATTTTTGTATTGGAAGAAGTAAGAGGATACACAAACTATTGTATGGTAAATTAATTTTAAAAAAAGGTTTGCTTTATGTGATCGTTATGTTTGCAAAGGAGGTTTTCAACTATTGATGTAAAATTTATATTAAATCTATATACATAAATACATGGGTGACAGTTCTTAGCATTAAGCACCAGGTGATCAACATGGTTGATGTTATTGTATATTTGCTTATGTAGGCTTCACAGAATTAGCACTTCGACGTTGCAAACCCACCTGAAAACATAACATGGGTCCTCACTGATGAGCTCAAGAATTTTTGTATTGGAAGAAGTAAGAGGATACACAAACTATTGTATGGTAAATTAATTTTAAAAAAAGGTTTGCTATATGTGATCGTTATGTTTGCAAAGGAGGTTTTCAACTATTGATGTAAAATTTATATTAAATCTATATACATACATGCATGGGTGGCAGTTCTTAGCATTAAGCACCAGGTGATCAACATGGTTGATGTTATTGTATATTTGCTCATGGCTTCACAGAATTAGCACTTCGACGTTGCAAACCCACCTGAAAACATAACATGGGTCCTCACTGATGCTGAGAATGATGAATATGGAGCCTGTACGTATGTCGAAGATAATTAACATGGTTCCGGATCAGGTGAAGAATTCAATCCGTCTACGTGTGGAAATGTGTGAAGGAAATCAACGAAATAAACATGTTTATTTGGTTTTTGAGGGACAAGATGAGGGGACTCAAGTTGCTTCCAAACTTTGGTTTTTCTTTTCTTATTGAACAAATTCCCTTTCCTTATGTTCCGGTTGAAGTGCTTTCTGTCACCTTTGGAAATTAATGTATGGGGTATCTGGCTATTATTGGGCTGGTGAATGAGAAACATTAACCTAACTTATATACAAACTCTTGCGTTAACAAATTGACCCGTGGAAGCACTGGTGGACCCAGAATTTTTTTAGCGAAGGTGCAATATTGACTAAGTATGAAAAATGATTTTTCAGAATAATCATTTTCTCAAGATAATTTTTGGCGGCTTTTATTTCTTACACATCAAATAAGAAAACTTGATTTTATGGGTTTTTTTTTTTTTTTTTTTTAGGTGAGACCCAAGGGTATCCACCGCCAACAGCAGTGACTAATCCCTTTCGCCGCGGGAGCTCTCCCAATAAAGGTAAACGGCTGGCCACGAAATGCGCTCCATTCCCATGGGCGGGGATCGAACCCCCAACCTCATGGTTAAGGAATGAAGTGAGCTACCACCACACCACATCTCATGGTTATTTTATGGGATTTTAGTATGAAGTATATATTGACTTAATGAGCCATCATTTTTAACATAAATCGTATTTTGCACTAAAACCGATTTTTCATATTTTGATTTGGTGGGAATTTAATTTTCTAGTATTTTTATTTGAATCCAAATGGGGGGTACTTATTTACATTGTAAACTTAAGTAAATGGAGTAATATAAAAATAAATGAAAGTAAAAGAACAAAGACATTTACTCAAATGTTGAAAATGGAAATAAAGTAATCTGTACACCAGTTGAGCAAAAGGGCAATTTGAAGCACCTACAATGGTTTTTCAGGCGAAGGAAGGTGCAGCTGCACCTCCTTGCGCCTTAATAGGTCCGCCACTGTATGGAAGCATAATCGCTTGAACAGGAAAAAGAAAATCAACCAAAGCGATAGCCTCATCCCAGATGATGAACGGTTTGAGGGAAATCAACGAAATAAACATGTTTATTTGGTTTTTGAGGGAGAAGATGAGGGGACTCAAGTTGCTTCCAAACTTTGGTTTTTCTTTTCTTATTGAACAAATTCCCTTTCCTTATGTTCCGGTTGAAGTGCTTTCTGTCACCTTTGGAAATTAATGTATGGTGCATCTGGCTATTATTGGGCTGGTGAATGAGAAACATTAACCTAACTTATATACAAACTCTTGCATTAACAATTGACCCGTGGAAGCACTGGTGGACCAGAATTTTTTTTAGCGAAGGTGCAATATTGACTAAGTATGAAAAATGATTTTTCGGAATAATCATTTTGCTGCCTTCGAACCTCTCTCTGCTCTCCTGTACTTCAAATTCAAAATAATATTATCCAGAATCCTGTGGAAATTTCAGTCAACATATTTGTTAATTAATTACCTCTTTATTTATGTTGCATCGAGAAACAAACAAAAAAAATATTGTTTTTTTCAGCATAAATTCTTTTCAATAATAAAAAGTTGGGTTAGATGGTCCAAAACTAAATCGTTACACTTTCCACACTTATCAGAAGTGACTTAATTATGTGCCACATACACTTGGACTGCATGCAAATTTATATATGACAACTGGAAAGAGCACCAATCTTTATTGGCTTTTGTAGAGATATTCCAGAAAAACACACAAAATTAAAGCTAGCAAAGATGGAGGATGGGGGAAATCCATCCATGTTGCCACCAAGTTACACTAAGATTAAGAAAGAACAGCCGGAAATGTTAAGTGAATTTGATCAGAAAATAGTCCAGCTCCAAGAGGCTAAGTTGAAGTTCCAAGATGAAAATGAAACTGGACTGCTGCCACAGAGTGACATAGAGACCAATGCAGCAAAATCAGAAATGTTGAGCGGAGATGATAGAGCAATAAAGGCCATCCCTCTTCAAATGATACCAGCACCTACTGCGACTTATTTTGATGGAAGACCTTATGGACTGCCCGAAGGATGGATTGTGGAACAAAGGCCACGGACATCTCTCAAATACTTTGGCAAAATAGATCAGGTTTATTCCGTCACTAATTTTTTTGGGGGGTTAATATAACTATCTTTTTTCAAATACGAGGATCTGAAGAATTCAATTGAAAATATTTAGCTAATTATAAAAGTTTTTTAATTAGATCTAATGCCTCCATTCTCAGATCTATTATGTAATTTTTTTGAAAACTAGCAAGGGTTGTTGTAATCTGATGATTTTATGTTTTGTATTTACTCGTGGAGTGTGGAATTAGTCTTTATTTTTTTCGTTTTTTTTTTCTTGTCTTTGTGGTGGTGTCAATTTTTTGACTAATTATATAAGTTCGTACATTAATACATTTAGTGCATCCACCTCAGATCTATTAATTTTAGGCTTACTACATGTAATTTTAAATATAAAAAACTAGCTAGGGTTATTGTGATCTGATTCTGTGTCTATCAATTTAAGGGCGGAATTGGGGGAATTTTTGTTCTCCTTGTGGTGACGGTACCATGTACCTGTTATAAACTTGCAATTCAATTTTGATGTGTGTTCTTCGCTTTTGCTTATGAATTAATAAAGTATATAGGTATATATGATTCATATACATGGCCTGATATTATATTTCTGGATCGGGATCATATTGAAGTGTTTTGTACACTATTTAATTAGTATTGATATTAAAAGCACGTAACATATATGCTTCAAATATGTGCATGTATAGCGTGCATTTCACGCGCTCGAGCACACACACATATATATAGTTACCAAATTATACATGCCTCAACTTTACTTCAAATTCAAAATAATATTATCCAGAATCCTGTGGAAATTTCAGTCAACATATTTGTTAATTAATTACCTCTTTATTTGTTGCATCGAGAAACAAACAAAAAAAATATTGTTTTTTTCAGCATAAATTCTTTTCAATAATAAAAAGTGGGTTAAATGGTCCAAAACTAAATCGTTACACTTTCCACACTTATCAGAAGTGACTTAATTATGTGCCACATACACTTGGACTGCATGCAAATTTATATATGACAACTGGAAAGAGCACCAATCTTTATTGGCTTTTGTAGAGCTATACCAGAAAAACACACAAAATTAAAGCTAGCAAAGATGGAGGATGGGGGAAATCCATCCATGTTGCCACCAAGTTACACTAAGATTAAGAAAGAACAGCCGGAAATGTTAAGTGAATTTGATCAGAAAATAGTCCAGCTCCAAGACGCTAAGTTGAAGTTCCAAGATGAAAATGAAACTGGACTGCTGCCACAGAGTGACATAGAGACCAATGCAGCAAAATCAGAAATGTTGAGCGGAGATGATAGAGCAATAAAGGCCATCCCTCTTCAAATGATACCAGCACCTACTGCGACTTATTTTGATGGAAGACCTTATGGACTGCCCGAAGGATGGATTGTGGAACAAAGGCCACGGACATCTCTCAAATACTTTGGCAAAATAGATCAGGTTTATTCCGTCACTAATTTTTTTGGGGGGTTAATATAACTATCTTTTTTCAAATACGAGGATCTGAAGAATTCAATTGAAAATATTTAGCTAATTATAAAAGTTTTTTAATTAGATCTAATGCCTCCATTCTCAGATCTATTATGTAATTTTTTTGAAAACTAGCAAGGGTTGTTGTAATCTGATGATTTTATGTTTTGTATTTACTCGTGGAGTGTGGAATTAGTCTTTATTTTTTTCGTTTTTTTTTTCTTGTCTTTGTGGTGGTGTCAATTTTTTGACTAATTATATAAGTTCGTACATTAATACATTTAGTGCATCCACCTCAGATCTATTAATTTTAGGCTTACTACATGTAATTTTAAATATAAAAAACTAGCTAGGGTTATTGTGATCTGATTCTGTGTCTATCAATTTAAGGGCGGAATTGGGGGAATTTTTGTTCTCCTTGTGGTGACGGTACCATGTACCTGTTATAAACTTGCAATTCAATTTTGATGTGTGTTCTTCGCTTTTGCTTATGAATTAATAAAGTATATAGGTATATATGATTCATATACATGGCCTGATATTATATTTCTGGATCGGGATCATATTGAAGTGTTTTGTACACTATTTAATTAGTATTGATATTAAAAGCACGTAACATATATGCTTCAAATATGTGCATGTATAGCGTGCATTTCACGCGCTCGAGCACACACACATATATATAGTTACCAAATTATACATGCCTCAACTTACCAAAATATCTGCATAGGTAGAGTATACACACGAGAACATATACCAATTAAGCCTGCACTTGGGTTGGGAAGCCACCGTTTTAGGTTGAAGGGGATTATCAAATATGGGGAAGGCTTCAAGAATTTTCTTGTTACTTTACATGTTTGTACAGTGTTATGGTACTATATTCCACGCCTAGAGTATTAACATTCAAGCATATTATCATGAAATTCACAAAATCTGGTTCGAAGTACCTTTAAAAGCCAGCAGGGGAGGTTCAATGGAGGCGGCACATCTTTCATTGGTTATAAACTTGCAATTCAATTTTGATGTGTGTTCTTCGCTTTTGCTTATGAATTAATAAAGTATATAGGTATATATGATTCATATACATGGCCTGATATTATATATCTGGATCGGGATGATATTGAAGTGTTTTGTACTCTATTTAATTAGTATTGATATTAAAAGCACGTAACATATATACTTCAAATCTGTGCATGTATAGCGTGCATTTCACGCGCTCGAGCACACATATATATATATAGTTACCAAATTATACATGCCTCAACTTACCAAAATAAAATATCTGCATAGGTAGAGTATACAGACGAGAACATACCAATTAAGCTTGCACTTGGGTTGGGATGCCACCGTTTTAGGTTGAATGGAGGCGGCACATCTTTCATTCATTTTTATCCCCTTTTATTCCTTGAGTTTTCCTAGTCTCTTATGCATTTTTTCCATCAACAGTTATATTCCTAGTGATTCAAGTTAGTGTTCCTTATTGACCCATGTTATAATTTTAATCTTCTGTTTAATCAGCAGTAGTTTTAATTCATATTGAAATTTATCTGCATTGAGCTTTCCTAGATTGTTCAAGGGCTTCAATAAAGGAAAATAATCATGCTTTGCGGCCGGTTGGGTTATTATACTATAGTTTTGCCTCTCATGACATAAAATGACATTTTCTAATAGTCCCCCTTTGTAATTAATTAACATCGATTATCAAAAGTGCAGTTTGTTCATGAAGTCAAAACAAGAAAGCGATTCCGATCCATAAAGGCTGCAAAAAAATGGATCGAGGAAGCAACTCAAGGTGGGCAGGCACAGGAGGCATTACCAGCTTGTAATGGTTCTGAGGTGAGCTCATGAATTTACTTTGTATATTGGAGGTAAGATGATACACAAACTATTGTGTGGTAATTTTAAACGATGTTTGCAAAGGTGATTGTCAACCATTGATGTAGAATTGATTAAATTTAGATACGTAAATGTACACCATGCCTAAAATTATGATCAATATATGGTTGATGTTATTGTACACTAGCTCATGTAGGCTTCACAGAGTGCCAAACCCCCTCGAACAAGTACTAAAAGGAGAAAAGCAACTCGAGACTTCGACTTTGCAAACCCACCTGACAAGCTAATATGAGTCCTCACTGATGCTGTGAATGGTGAATGGAACCCGTATGTCGAAGCTACCATGGTTCCGGAACAGGTGAATAATGAATGGGCCAAGGCATTTCAATCTGTCTGTGGAAATGAGTGAAGCATCTGGCTATTATTGAGTTGGTGTTAATGTATAATTATAGCCAAAGACCATGAAAAACTGCTTTTACTCTTCGAGCAGTTGCGCCAAAAAATAAAATGTCGTTGTCATTTGAACATTCCGTGACTTTTATTGTCAAACCCTAAACTTTCGTTTTACTTAGATTGGTTGTAGTGAGGTTTTTTTTTTCTTATTTAATAAATTCCCTTCTCTTTCTAACAAATTTAAAATGCACTTGCAATGTTTTTTTTCGGGGGGTCGTATTTCATAATTAGAATGTGAGCATCAAAGTCAAAATTAATTGAAAATGCAGCTCTGGTGCCATCGAGGTTTTTGGTAACGGTATCGATATGATGAGTAGTTTAGATTACTATAAGGTTGACCTTAGGAAAGTCTAGTGAGAGTAATTAAACACTAAATATGGTAACAGGGCAACCTTTTCATATCTGGAAAGGGACAATATGAATGTAAATGTGTAATGTGAGAATCTGGCTCATATATTGTCAAGCACCTATAACCTGCATTTGTCAATACCACCTTTCATAATTGGAAGTTGCGCCAAAAAATAAAATGTCGTTGTCATTTGAACATTCCGTGACTTTTATTGTCAAACCCTAAACTTTCGTTTTACTTGGTTGTAGTGAGGTTTTTCTTTTCTTATTTAATAAATTCTCTTCTCTTTCTAACAAATTTAAAATGCACTTGCAATGTTTTTTTTTGGGGGGTTGTATTTAATAATGAGAGTCATTGTTTCCTCACTGATGCTGTGAATGGTGAATGGAACCCGTATGTCGAAGCTACCATGGTTCCGGAACAGGTGAATAATGAATGGGCCAAGGCATTTCAATCTGTCTGTGGAAATGAGTGAAGCATCTGGCTATTATTGAGTTGGTGTTAATGTATAATTATAGCCAAAGACCATGAAAAACTGCTTTTACTCTTCGAGCAGTTGCGCCAAAAAATAAAATGTCGTTGTCATTTGAACATTCCGTGACTTTTATTGTCAAACCCTAAACTTTCGTTTTACTTAGATTGGTTGTAGTGAGGTTTTTTTTTTCTTATTTAATAAATTCCCTTCTCTTTCTAACAAATTTAAAATGCACTTGCAATGTTTTTTTTCGGGGGGTCGTATTTCATAATTAGAATGTGAGCATCAAAGTCAAAATTAATTGAAAATGCAGCTCTGGTGCCATCGAGGTTTTTGGTAACGGTATCAATATGATGAGTAGTTTAGATTACTATAAGGTTGACCTTAGGAAAGTCTAGTGAGAGTAATTAAACACTAAATATGGTAACAGGGCAACCTTTTCATATCTGGAAAGGGACAATATGAATGTAAATGTGTAATGTGAGAATCTGGCTCATATATTGTCAAGCACCTATAACCTGCATTTGTCAATACCACCTTTCATAATTGGAAACAACATGAAACTCTCGTTTTAAGTTTTTTGGAGACATTGTTTGGTTAATATACATGACCTTTTCTGATCCCTATCAAACATAGAACACTTTCTCCTTCATCTATCGCTCCCTCTGCTCTCATGTACTTCAATTTTAAAAGAATTTTATCTTGACCCTGTGGAAATTTCTGTCAACATATTTTTTAATTAATTTCCTCTTTATTTATGTTGCATCGAGAAACTCAAAAAAGAAACAAGCAAAAACTTTTTCTTCTTTTTTATCGTCATAAATTACTCTTTACTAATAAAATTTGGAACCAAAACTAAGCAGTTACACCTTCCCCTATTATCAGAAGTGACTTATGCGCTACATACACTTGGACTACATGCAAATTTATACATGGCAATTGAAAAGAGTACCAATCTTTATTGGCTCTTGCACAGATATCCAACTCAGTTGTTTCTATACTGACTTAGATCTGTATGTGTGGGGGTCTCATTAGGTGCAAGAAAACACACCAAAGCTAGCAACAATGGAAGATGAGGGAAATTCAACCCTGCTGCCACCAAGAGTAAGAAAGAACAGCCAGAAATGTTAAGTGAATTTGATCGGAGATTTGGTCTGCTGCCACATTTTGACATAGAGACCATCCCTCTTCGAATGCTACCACCCCAAGAGGCTGAGAAATTTTGTGTAAGAAAGGCCACGGACATCTCTCAAATACTATGGCGGAATAGATCAGGTTAATTGCGTCATTATCTTTTTTTTGGGGGGGTTATTATATAACTATGTTGTTTCAAATCTGAGGATCTGAAGAATTCATCAATAATGCAATTGAAAGTTTTTAGCTAATTATAAAAGTTCGTAAATTAGATCTAGTGCCTCCATTCTCAGATCTATTAATTTTAGAACCACCTGTAAATTTTTTGAAAACTATCAAGGGGTTAATCTGATGATTTTGTGTCTATTAGTTTAGTCGTGGAGTCTGGAATTAGTTTTGTTGTTGTTGTTGTTGTTGTCTTTGTAGTGTTGTCAGATCTATTAATTTCAGGCTTACTAGCTAGGGATATTGTGATCTGATTTTGTGTCTATCAGTTGAAGTGTGGGTGGGATTTTTTTTTTTTTCTCTTTGTGGTGACAGTTCTATGTAACTATTATATACTTGCAGTTGCAATTCAGTTTTGAACTGTGTTCTTCGTATTTACCTTTGAATTAATAAAATATAGAGGTATAAATCATTCATAAATGGCCTTTTTATATCTGGATAGCTGATCATATTGAAGTGTTTGTGGGCACTATTTAGTATTCATATTGAAAGCACGTCACATATATACTTCAAGTATGTGCATGTATAGCGTGTATTTCACGCGCACACGCACACGTATATAGTTACCAAATTATTCATGCCTCAAATTACCAAAATACCTGCATAGTGTATAAACACGAGAACATACCAATTAAGCTTGGGAAGCCGCAGTTTTAGGTTGAAGGGATAATCAAATATGGTGAAGGTTTCAGGAATTTTCTTGTTATTTTACATGTTTGTACAATTTTATAGTACCATATTCCATGCCTAGAGTATTAACATTCAAGCATATTATCATGAAATTCACAATATTGAATATTTTGCTCAAGGCTTCATAGAGTGCCAAAACCCCTCAAACAAGTACTAAAAGGGGAAAAGCAACTATCGAGACTTCGACTTTGCAAACCCACCTGAAAAGCTAACATGGGTCCTCACTGATGCTGACAATGGTGAATGGAACCCGTATTTCGAAGGTATCATGGTTCCGGAAAAGTTGAAGAATGAATGGGCCAAGGAATTTCATTCTGTCTGTGGAAATATGTGAAGCAGACCCAAACATTGCTTTTCAGCTTACTCTTCGAACAGTAGCCAAAAATAAAAAGTCTTTCTCTTTTGAACATTCCATCATGACTAGTTTATTACTAACTTTGTTTAGCCAAAGCATTAGCTGCCTGGTTTCCCTGCATTTGCCAATACAACCTTAATTTCATACTTGGTGACAACATGAAAGCTCTCTATTTCACGTTTCTTTGCAGGCCTTGTTTGGTGAACGTATGTACATGACCTTCTCTGATCCCTAAAAACCTAGAACATTTTCTCCTTCACCTTCCCATCGCTTGCTTTTGCATTCAAACTCTCTTGCTCCCTCTACGCTCCGTTATACTTCAAATTTAAAATAGTTTTATCCAAAATCCTGTGAAAACTTCAGCCATAATATTTATAAATTAATTTCCCCTTTACTTAGGTAGCATTGAGAAACTCACAAAGCAAACACACACAAAAAAATTTCTTTTATTTTTTCAGCATAAATTCTTTCTAATGATAAAAATTGAGGTCAAATAGTCCAAAACTAAGCAGTTACACTTTCCTCACTTATAAGAAGTGACTTATGTGCCACATACACATGGACTGCATGCAAATGGTTATTACAGAGATGACCAACTCAGTATTTTATGTACTGATTCAAATCTCTGTGTGTGGGGGCAGAGATATCCCTCGCTTTTAAAAGAGTTTAATCCAAAACCCTGTGGAAACTTCAATCAACATCTTTCTTAATTAATTTCCTTTTTATTTAGGTTTCATTGAGAAACTCACAAAACAAACACACACACACACACAAATTCAGCATAAATATTCTTTTTAATAATAAAACTAAGCAATTACACTTTCCCCACTTATTAGAAGTGACTTATGCATACACATGGACTGCATGCAAATGGTTATTGCAAAGATATCTAACTCAATTTTTTTTATACTTACTTAAATCTGTGTGTGGGCGTCAGTAGGTGCAAGAAAATACCCCAAACCTAGCAATGGTGGAGGATTCATCCACGTTGCCACCAAGTGACACTAAGATTAACAAAGAACAACTGGAAATGTTAAGTGCATTTGGTTTTTGAAGCACACAATGAGGGGACTGATATTGGAGAACCAAAGTGGAGTCAGAGTTAAGATGCTTCCAAACTTTCGTTTTTCTTAGATTAGTTGTAGTGAGGTTTTTCTTTTCTTATTGATTAAATTCCGTTCCCTTGTAACAAATTTAAAATTGCACTTGCAATGTTTTTAGGTTTTGTCTTATCCAGTGATGAGAATCATTGTTAACCTTTACCATTTGCTATTTGTGGACTCAAATTTGTGGTGTTGGTTATTGAGACTAGAGTATTAGAATGTGAGCATCAAACTCAAAACTAATTGAAAATGCAGGTTTGGTGCCATCTAGGTTTTTGGTAGACGTATCGAGATGATGAATTGTTTAGGATTACTACTAAAGTTTACCTTAGGAAAGTCCAGTGAGAGTAACACAGTAAATATGGTATACATGGCAACCTTATTAAATTTGGATTTAGGACAAAGAATGTAAATGTGTAATTGAGAATCTGGCTCAAAAATTGTCAAGCACTTTCTGGATTTGTCAATACCGCCTTTCACAATTGGTAACAACATGAAAGCTCTCATTTCAAGGTTTTTGCAGGCACTGCTTGGTGAATGTACATGACCTTCTCTGATCCCTATAAAACCTAGAACACTTTATCCGTCACCATCCCATCCCTTGCTTTTGCTGCCTTCAAACTCTCTAGATCTCTCTGCCTCTCTCGCTCTCTCGCTCATCAAGATGTCTCTGTCGACATTTGATGTTTTGGTGTCAGCCGCTGTAGCCTGCCAGGAAAATGAGTTCTCCAATTTTCCTCAGGCAGTTCTCGTGGATCCCCATGAGATACAGTCCAATGTGAATCCAAAAAGTACTAGGCAAATAGAGGGTTCTAGTAGTACCCCAAACAAAGAGTTGCAGAAATCGCAACACTTCAAAGCACTTCAAAAAATGGTTACCGTAAGTCACTACCTCTTAATTTCTCCCGTTAATTAATCTCTAGTTAAAATTGTCTCTAATATTCTTTTTACACAGAAAAAAGTGAAAGAGTTGAAACCCCTGTCTTCAGCGGACACAGATGAAACCACCAGAAACCTGCAAATCATACAACCTCATGCAAACATTGTATCGTTTCATTTGCTCAATTAATCTCTAGATCTACATATATATAATCGGTTTTGAGCTTTCTAGCAATATTATTGTATGATTGCCATTCTCACATAATTTTCTTTGCATTTTCAGTCACAAGTATCACCCGAAGCAAAGCCAGCAAGATCTCGGACCACTCTGACTGGAGATTTTTCGGTGTCATTTGAACTGCCGGAAGATTTTCCTCAGGATGCAAATGCTGAGACGGTATATTTATAATAGCGTCACTATTAGCTATAAAGTGATATAATATACATATCATGTTGAAATTATTTATGCATATATATATATATACATATTCATATAATAATATGTACTTGTGGATCTACAGTTAGTGCAGGAAGGGAGTGGAACTCCTCACACTTTAACTCAATTATCATTCTCTGAAAGACTTCAGGGCTGGAGGATTACTCGAAGAAAACGAGTCAAGGGAATATATGACATGGTAATTGTTTGATTTATTAGTTATGTAATTTTGAAGACCTAATTTTATTTTTCCCAAAAACCCTAAATTTTATAAAATATAATAAAAAGGGTTTCAAATCTTTAAGATCTGGAAGAGTAAAATATAATTTCATATAACTATATGTATATTTTCTAAACAAGAAATGTTTGATGCAGTACTATCGACATGAGAAGTCGAATGCCAGTTTGAGATCAATTGTGGAGGTGGTCAGATTTATTCTTTATGAGGAATATCCCAAACAACAAGCGGCAGGAAAGGCAGAAGGAGATCAATCAGTGAGTTAGACCAATCAATCAAATTATATATATATAATATATTTTTGGCCTAAAAAACTTTGAAATATCATACATAGTTAAGTTTGCTCACTATGCAATTAATCTTGTTTATGTTTAGGCTGAGAGGAGAATGGCGAGATCAGCAACGTGGAAGAGAAAGTCTTCAGATGTTGATTGTGGCAACAATGTCTCAGAGGAGGATATGCAGCGTTTCGATTGTGGACCGAAGGAGGATTTTGTAAGGTTGTCACCTGAAGCTATGGAAGAAAGGGTGAGAAAGTTTCTCAAGGAAGCCTATGAGAACCTGAGGAACTTGAAATTTGTTGTTATAGAGGAGGAAAGTGAATCAGAAGGTAAACTTCGTTCTTTCTCTACTCAATGCACTTACAAGTATATATTGATCTTTTTATTTAGTTTAATCTTTCTCTTTTAATCCTTAATTTCTCAGGGACCAAACGTCTAAGGGTTACAATAGCGAAAACCAGTGTAGCCCCATGTCCTCCAAATGTTGTATCATCCAATCCTCCTTCTAGAGAAGATGAAGTTTCCAACCCTTCAACGGAATTTCATCAAGCCGATCCGGTGAACCATACGGAGGTTAGCAATGGCAACCACGTGCAAATTGATGGCATCGTAAGGGCCAGTCCTTTGGAAACAACAAGGGTGATGAGAGCAAGAGCTGATCAGAGTGCACACGACTTACAGGCCTATATGGAGGAAAGAGAATCAGAAGGTAAACTTTATTCTTTCTCTTCTCAATGCCCTTAGAAGTTTATATATTAATCTTTTTAATTAGTTTAATCATTCTCTTTTTAATCCTTTGAATTTTCTCAGGGACCAAAATAAAACATGTAAATGTCCCAAGTGTAGCCCTATCTCCTCCAAATGCTCTACCCAAGATTTCTTCTAGAGAAGGTGAACCCTCCAACTCTTCCATCGAATTTGATCAAGCATATCTGTTGAACCATGTGGAGCTTAGCAATGGCAGCCCTGTACTAATGGATGGCGTCCACGGTGCCAATCCTTTGGCGGCAACAATGGTGAGAGAAAGAGAAGCTTATCAGAGTGCACACGAAGCCTATATGGAGGAATGTGACCTGATTAATGAAATTCCGGAGTGCTCTAACTACGAGGACCTTGTGACAAGCCTCGCATTAATGAGAGCCAGGTTATTCCTTAACGATTTCGATGACTATTAGGTTATGTTTAGTTAAGAGTTTTAGCTTTTCTTGACAATTTTGTAATTGCACATGTAAGTCATCAAGCTCTAGGTTAATTAGACTAGGATAGTCTAGTTGAAGATGATTATTGTGGGTGAGATCAAACAGTGGCACGATGCAATCAAAATCTTTGAAGGTAAATCATGCATTGCATATATATTAGAACATATTGAGTCAACGTGATGATGACGATGCCTTAGATCGAAATGGGAATGTATAGATTCCCAATTATAATATACAATTCCTTTCATTTTCGTTTGTTGTTAATTATAAGTTCACTATACCAATTTTGGCGCCTATCTTCTATTATGAACTTTACACATTTGGTCCATTTCTCAACTTGTTTGTTCATTCAAGCATATGATTAATTCCTCTCCACCTTGCTTTCACAAGTAACTCACAAACGAAAATGAAAAAAGAGTTATACACCTATTGATGATTAGGAGATAAATTTATAAAAAAAAACATATACACGGGGTATATTAATGAACCTTGCCCTCAAAGGATGTTGCAAGTTTTGTGTTTATATTCAATAATGAACTGTTCGTCTCGTTAACCTTAAGTTAATTATTATTAGGAAACTCGTCCATCGATCTTTTTCCTTTTTACTTTAATTTTTCTTTTTGTTACTAATTATTAAAAGGTACAGTGATATATCACCACCAGAGATTTAAGTTGGTCCGAAGAACCACCCCAGGATACCACTTGAACCCGATGAAAAATTATAAGCTATAACTTGTAACTTGGTTTTACTTGCCATAAATATATAATTAAGGAAAAGTAATTATGTAGTGAGTTGGGCAGTTTTAAGTTCCTAATTAGATAAAACCTGTAAAGATAAGAGCCACTATTTCTTGTTTTCACATTGGAGTCGTGAGGAGATTGTTGGAATGGTTAAAATGGCAGGGAGGAACTGATATGGAAGTTAAGAAACTAATTAAGGTATACAAGGGTAAGCTAATCATAATTGGATTTGGGACGTTGAATGTGGTTACACACCATGTACATATGCAAATTCAAAATTCAATAAAAACATTCTGAGTCAGATTTTATCAAAACACTTTCCTTTAATTTGATATACCATCTTTCATAATTGGCAACCCAATGAATGTTCACATTTAATTAGTTTTCTTCACACCTAATTTGCTCAGTGTACATGGCTTTCTGTGCCGTTGTGTCTTTTTTATAAAATCTAGTATCGTTTCTCTTTTCAGTATCTTTCTGCAATTTCTCGTTTCATTCGTACTCTCGTTGCCATTCTTTACATAAAATACTCTCTTTCTCTCTACCTCTAGATCTTCTGTCCAGAATGTCTTCCTCTGACAAAATTGTGTCATCGACACCATCCTCATATCAGATGGTGCCCTTTGAAGCTAGAGTGGACAGAGAGTTGCATGAGCAACTCTATAAAAAGCTCAAAGCAATTGTTTCAGTAAGTCACTGGCTCTTAATTCCTTCCACCGATCTATGAACATGTACCTGCTTGATGAGCTTGGTATCTATAAATTATATGTGGTTAGTTAGTTAACTTTCGTTTTATGCAGAAATCTACCGAAGAGTTGAGATCCAGAGAGTTAAATCAACCCATAGAGGAAGGGACTATCTCTACTACAAACGGAATCATAGGAGCAGCACCTATGAATTCGTATGTGGCTAAGGACTCTCTTCACAATCCAATGAAAATGGTGATTTCACTTTAGTGTTGCTTAAATCATTTCTTGATCTCCTACATATGATGTTTTTTTTTGTTGCTGTTGGTAAAATATATGTTGGGTTTTAGAGGATCTAATGATACTCGCATGCGCGTAAATTTATAGTCTCATAATTAAACCAATGTGCAAACTGACTTGTCTACTCAGATGCCGTAAATATGTATATGAGAATTTTCAAGTAAGGATATTTGCATATATAAAATATCTTTTTTTTTTTTTTTGGTATGCTCCAATTAACTGTTCATTATTTAGATTTTCTTCTAAGGCATCATCCTTGCAAAAATTCAGCCAATTGAGAAATGTTTTAGCTGGCCGTTTGATTACCATTAAAATATTATTTCACTTTTACCTAAACAATATGTATTTGTCTACATAGTTTCGTTACAATTACTAATTTAGCTAAATTTTCACAAGAATGACACTTAAATAGCAACTTAAAAATAGATGATTTCGATCATAGAATTGCACTGCATAGTGGTCCTACTGAAAGGTGATTGTGTATAACATATTGAGAGTATCATACACTAATTGGAGAATGAATACTTTGCATTAGTGCTTAAAAGATCTTGGGTCTGCATCCATTGCTAATTGATTTTAGACTGAATGCTCGCATTCTAACACACACACACACATATATAGCTTCAGTTGAAGGATATCTCAAGTAAGCTTAGTTGAGGGACATCCTTGTAGGGCTCACCACATATTGTATTTCAATTATCCAAACTGTCTAGTTTTTAAATTTCCCTCAAAGATCATTTGTGCAAAAAAATCACTTGAACCCAAAACCATTTGATCACTCAATTAGATAGTTGTTATTATAGTCTTTTCTTGAAGCACCGTGTTCTTCTATTTTGTTGGTCCCAATTAGATGCCTCAATGATCTTCAATTTGCATGATTTTTTGCAAAGATGATCTTTGAATAAAGACTTAAAAAATAGATTGTTTGGATTGTTGCGAAAAAAAAATTATAGAGGACCCTACCTCAAATAAAATTATAGTTTCAATAGAAATGTTGATTACATTGTGGTTATCAAATAATTTGCTTTACATTTTCTACCCCGTTACAGGAGGAGTTTAAAAAACGACGAGTACCCGCCACTCCGGCTGGTGTTATTTTTGTGGACTACAACCTTCCAGGAGATCTCACCCTGGATGGCTTACCCCTTGAGGAGGTAACTTCACTACACAAACAGTAATATGATGACATGCATTAATTCTCTTCCAGTTAATTATTTGTGAATTTAAAACTTTATAATATACTATTTGTATTAGTGTGAATTAAGGAACTCATGTATATAGTGGGTTTGGGGATGGCTACAGTTGGTACCCAGGGTGGAGACGTTTGCTGCCAGTTCTAGTCAAAGGCCACCACGCCAATTCTCTTTGGCGCAGAGGCTCAAGGGCTGGAAGATCGAGCGTAAACAAAGACGCACAGGAAGATGTGATCTGGTAATACTTTTTTTTTTTTTCTATGAAGAAAAGTTTAGGAGGAGATTAGCTACTCTCACCATCAGTAATACTTTGATTAATTGGTTTCTTGTTTGGATCTGATTCAACTCTCTCCTATGGAAAATATGTTGAAGATTTAGTGAACATATCCTGATAATTAAAATTTCTTGTTATTATTATACATGCAATATATAGAATACATTTACAAAGTGCTCAAATCTTTGAAATCAAGACAAGTACTACTTGTAAAAGAAAAAGAAAAAGAAAAAGAAAGATATGATGACAAGATATATTTTCTAAAAATGAATTGATATGTTTCCTGCAGTACTTCATACACCAGGGATCTAATACGCTTCTGAGATCATATGTTGAAATGGTAAACTTCATACTTTATGAAGTACATCCCAGGAAGCCGACACCGAAAAGAAAGTTATTACTAGAGAGTTATGAACCAGTGAGTTATATATCACACAAATCTTTTACATATAAAGATTAAAACTCATATATATTTTTAGTTCATTTTTGTTCACTATATATATGCAATGTTTGTTCTGATCCGTTTCAGGCTTACAAGTCCTGTCAAATCATCAGGAAGTCTTATCAAATCAGTGAAGAAGAAGTGCGGGAATTTTTGAGGTCGTCCTATGAGAACCTACTGAATTATAAAGAGGGTAATTAATTGAACTTTCATTCTGGGGTGCTACAAGTTTATAATAATTAATTTACTAATATTTAATCAAATATCTTGTTGTGGTTTACTCTCTTTTAATTCTATTGTAGACCCATCTCCTTCAACTGATGCCAACACTCCTGTGGACAATGAACGTATTGCGCCTGGTCTGCAAATTGACTTGAATCTGCCGGCAGGAGAAGCTGAGGGTGGGGAGGAGCCACCGGTAGAAGAAGCCGAGGGTGGAGAGAAGGAGGCTCCGGCAGAAGAAGCCGTGGGTGGAGAGGAGGCAGAGTACTAATCAAGCATAGAGTTAACCAAGAGGACGTCTAGAAGGACTTGGGCTGTTGCCAAATGGAAATGGGCAATTTGTAAATTAATTACTATGATTATTGCTGTAAATTTAGATACAGTTCTTTTCTGTTTTCCCTTTCTTTTTTCTTGGGTTTTAAATTTGGACACCAATTTTATCTATAACCTTGTTGCATGCATCGATCCCATTTGGTGTGCCTAGACGGCTAGACAACACCAATTAAACAGCTTCCTATGCAAACTCAACAATTTTGTCTTCTCTTTTATTTAAATTTTAATGATTTTTATATGCACTCCAACATTTATTTGCAATTTTAGGTAGTTCGACCAATGCCTATGTAGATGTATTAATCCCTTGTTATGATGATATGGGAAATTCTCCCATAAATGTTTTATGTTCAAGCGTGAAATTGAAAGTTTTAATTGTTTAAAACTTCAGGAGATGCAGACATAGGGTGTTTAAAAATTGAAAGTTATATATATATATATATATAGCTCATATGTTTATCTTTAACCATCACACATTACTGTTTGTTGACTCGAACTTGGGGTGTTAATAGAGCAACTTAATAGCACACATATAGATTTAATTTGGCCCCAGAACCAAACTTAAGGCTACAAATGATATTAAGTTTATTGGATTCTCATGCCATAAATACATAAAAGGGAAAATAATTATGGTTTGAGGTATGTAGAATTTTAAATTTCAAATCACACATCACATGTGAATATAAGGTAAGGGCCACTAACCCTATATGCATAATGCATGCCATTTTTGATAATTTCAAGGTTTCCTGGTTTGGAAACATCCAAAGGTTGTTGTGGAAGTCCAGTAAGAATAAGACAGTGTATATAAGTTGTGGAGCAAAACTTATCATACTTGGATTTTGGGACATTGAACATAAACATGGAATTTGAAAATCTAAAAATCAGATATTGTCTGGCACTTTCCTTTAATTTTTTGCACATCAACTTTCCTAATAGGCATTTTCACACAAGAACATTTTTGCTCATCACTTTAACTCAAGGTAATATGCTCATCACCTTTTTCAACACTTGATATGTATCCATAAGCATAATCATGGTTACATAAATCAAAATAAAAAGTTAATCATGGTTATACCTATTGACACGTGTTAAGTATTAAGAAGGATGGTGAGCATACAGCCAAGGTTAAAGTGGTGAGTAAAAATATTTCTTTTTTCACACAACAACTTTCCTAATAGGCAAAAAAATTCTTCAAATGAAGGCTCTCATTTAATGATTTTCCCAAGACACATTCTTGCTCAAATCTATATGACTTTCAAGCAGGTTCTGTCTTTTTCATTAAATCTAGAGAGCCTCCTTTTTCTCAACCCACAATTGTGTGCTTGTCTCCTTTAAATTTGTGTTCTTGCTGCCTCTATTATCTGCATATACTGCATATGCTACT
Organism: Prunus avium; assembly: GCF_002207925.1. The sequence goes on along the minus strand of NW_018922220.1, from coordinate 17,023 downwards.
CTCTCTGTCTCTCTCTCAAAATGTCTTTCCCATCTGAGAACAGGAGGTCATCAGCCACCACCACACCAGAAATGGGGAAGTCAGAAGAAACATATGACCCTCAGTCTCTGGAAACCGTCCCCCATAATTCACAGTCACCCACATTTGATGGTGACCAGAGGAATTTACAACTAAAAAATGATCTAGCTCTAGTTTGCATTCCACAAGCTAGAGCAGATGAGGGCTCTAGTTTTTCTCATCACCCAAATGAATACAACGTGCATCTCCGACTCAAGCAAACCTTGAGCTATATTATCTCAGTAAGTCACTGTGGCTCTTAATTCGTCTCCCATTGATCTATAAACCTGCTTGAGTTTTGCATTTATAAATTATATATGTGAATAACTTGAGAATTAATTTGACAGTCTGAAATTTTTCATTCTACACAGACATATACTACAGAGATGAGATCCACGCAAGCTGCAGGGCAAATGGTCATAAAAGCAGAGCCCATATCTTCCGTTCGGAGTGTTCAAGAGGTCACTTGCTTAATTCATCTCTAAAGATCTATCTATACATGATGGGTTTTAACTTTTACACTATCTGATTAATGTAAATAAAAATAGTCTCAAAATTAAACCAGAAATACTTGTACTTTGCAAATTAAGTGGCTTGTCTACTGATCAGATGTTCATAATCAATTAGTGATCTCGCTTAATTTGCTTTGCATTTCATGTTACAGGAAAATTTGAAAAGAAAACGAGTAGCCACCACTCCGGTTGGTGAGATTGTTGTCGAATCATTCATACTTCCCCAATATTTAAGCCTCGATTGTCTGGACCTGGAGAATGTAAAACACTTCACTATATAAACAGTGCATGATATCCTCACATGCAATTTTTTTTTTTTTTTTTCCATTTAACTATTAATTGTGTGTACTGTCATGAAGGGACTCATTATTTGTTTGTGGAATATGGCTACAGTTACTTCCGTTCGATGAGGAGCTCTATGCAAGTATCGTGCATAGAACACGAAAATATTCTTTCGCTCAAAGGCTCCGTGGTTGGAAACTTGAGCGCAGACAAAGATCCACATTAATGTGTGACATGGTAGTGTGCTCAATTTGGTTTCTTGTTTAGATGACATCTCGAACTCTCTTATATGGAAAGGTTGAAGATCCAATGACACTACACCAGATAATTAAAGCTGTGTGATTGTAAAAACCCTAATTTTTTCTATAAACCCCCTAAATGTATAAGTATTTCGGTACATCAAGAAACCCTAAAGTTATTAAATGGGACTGTGGAAACCTGAATTCTTTGGTTTTTCGTTTAAAAACTCTAGATTTATCACTTGTTCAAACCTTTAAAATCTAGACAAGTAAAAAGAAAAAGAGTTATATAACTAGATATACATTTTCTAACAATTAATGTTTCTTGCAGTACTACAGGCACCAGGAATCCAATATGTTCTTCAGATCAAATACTGAAGTTGTAAACTTCATACTTTATGAAGCAAAACCACAAGATAAGCGAACAACAAAACGAAAGGCGCGAAGGATTGCTGATTCAGTGAGTTAGATCATTCAGATCTTTTATATTTTTAAATGAAATTCATTTGCTCACTATATATGTGCAATCTTTTTGTTCCCTTTCAGGAGAGTTAACCAAGAGGACGTCTAGAAGGACTTGGGCTGTTGCCAAATGGAAATGGGCAATTTGTAAATTAATTACTATGATTGCTGTAAATTTAGATACAGTTCTTTTCTGTTTTCCCTTTCTTTTTTCTTGGGTTTTAAATTTGGACACCAATTTTATCTATAACCTTGTTGCATGCATCGATCCCATTTGGTGTGCCTAGACGGCTAGACAACACCAATTAAACAGCTTCCTATGCAAACTCAACAATTTTGTCTTCTCTTTTATTTAAATTTTAATGATTTTTATATGCACTCCAACATTTATTTGCAATTTTAGGTAGTTCGACCAATGCCTATGTAGATGTATTAATCCCTTGTTATGATGATATGGGAAATTCTCCCATAAATGTTTTATGTTCAAGCGTGAAATTGAAAGTTTTAATTGTTTAAAACTTCAGGAGATGCAGACATAGGGTGTTTAAAAATTGAAAGTTATATATATATATATATATAGCTCATATGTTTATCTTTAACCATCACACATTACTGTTTGTTGACTCGAACTTGGGGTGTTAATAGAGCAACTTAATAGCACACATATAGATTTAATTTGGCCCCAGAACCAAACTTAAGGCTACAAATGATATTAAGTTTATTGGATTCTCATGCCATAAATACATAAAAGGGAAAATAATTATGGTTTGAGGTATGTAGAATTTTAAATTTCAAATCACACATCACATGTGAATATAAGGTAAGGGCCACTAACCCTATATGCATAATGCATGCCATTTTTGATAATTTCAAGGTTTCCTGGTTTGGAAACATCCAAAGGTTGTTGTGGAAGTCCAGTAAGAATAAGACAGTGTATATAAGTTGTGGAGCAAAACTTATCATACTTGGATTTTGGGACATTGAACATAAACATGGAATTTGAAAATCTAAAAATCAGATATTGTCTGGCACTTTCCTTTAATTTTTTGCACATCAACTTTCCTAATAGGCATTTTCACACAAGAACATTTTTGCTTATCACTTTAACTCAAGGTAATATGCTCATCACCTTTTTCAACACTTGATATGTATCCATAAGCATAATCATGGTTACATAAATCAAAATAAAAAGTTAATCATGGTTATACCTATTGACACGTGTTAAGTATTAAGAAGGATGGTGAGCATACAGCCAAGGTTAAAGTGGTGAGTAAAAATATTTCTTTTTTCACACAACAACTTTCCTAATAGGCAAAAAAATTCTTCAAATGAAGGCTCTCATTTAATGATTTTCCCAAGACACATTCTTGCTCAAATCTATATGACTTTCAAGCAGGTTCTGTCTTTTTCATTAAATCTAGAGAGCCTCCTTTTTCTCAACCCACAATTGTGTGCTTGTCTCCTTTAAATTGTGTTCTTGCTGCCTCTATTATCTGCATATACTGCATATGCTACTCTATCTGTCTTTCTCTCAAAATGTCTTCCCCATCTGAGAACAGGAGGTCATCAGCCACCACCACACCAGAAATGGGGAAGTCAGAAGAAACATATGACCCTCATCAGTCTCTGGAAACCGTCCCCCATAATTCACAGTCACCCACATTTGATGGTGACCAGAGGAATTTACAACTGAAAAATGATCTAGCTCTAGTTTGCATTCCACAAGCTAGAGCAGATGAGGGCTCTAGTTTTTCTCATCACCCAAATGAATACACCGTGCATCTCCGACTCAAGCAAACCTTGAGCTATATTATCTCAGTAAGTCACTGTGGCTCTTAATTCGTCTCCCATTGATCTATAAACCTGCTTGAGTTTTGCATTTATAAATTATATATGTGAATAACTTGAGAATTAATTTGACAGTCTGAAATTTTTCATTCTACACAGACATATACTACAGAGATGAGATCCACGCAAGCTGCAGGGCAAATGGTCATAAAAGCAGAGCCCATATCTTCCGTTCGGAGTGTTCAAGAGGTCACTTGCTTAATTCATCTCTAAAGATCTATCTATACATGATGGGTTTTAACTTTTACACTATCTGATTAATGTAAATAAAAATAGTCTCAAAATTAAACCAGAAATACTTGTACTTTGCAAATTAAGTGGCTTGTCTACTGATCAGATGTTCATAATCAATTAGTGATCTCGCTTAATTTGCTTTGCATTTCATGTTACAGGAAAATTTGAAAAGAAAACGAGTAGCCACCACTCCGGTTGGTGAGATTGTTGTCGAATCATTCATACTTCCCCAATATTTAAGCCTCGATTGTCTGGACCTGGAGAATGTAAAACACTTCACTATATAAACAGTGCATGATATCCTCACATGCAATTTTTTTTTTTTTTTTTTCCATTTAACTATTAATTGTGTGTACTGTCATGAAGGGACTCATTATTTGTTTGTGGAATATGGCTACAGTTACTTCCGTTCGATGAGGAGCTCTATGCAAGTATCGTGCATAGAACACGAAAATATTCTTTCGCTCAAAGGCTCCGTGGTTGGAAACTTGAGCGCAGACAAAGATCCACATTAATGTGTGACATGGTAGTGTGCTCAATTTGGTTTCTTGTTTAGATGACATCTCGAACTCTCTTATATGGAAAGGTTGAAGATCCAATGACACTACACCAGATAATTAAAGCTGTGTGATTGTAAAAACCCTAATTTTTTCTATAAACCCCCTAAATGTATAAGTATTTCGGTACATCAAGAAACCCTAAAGTTATTAAATGGGACTGTGGAAACCTGAATTCTTTGGTTTTTCGTTTAAAAACTCTAGATTTATCACTTGTTCAAACCTTTAAAATCTAGACAAGTAAAAAGAAAAAGAGTTATATAACTAGATATACATTTTCTAACAATTAATGTTTCTTGCAGTACTACAGGCACCAGGAATCCAATATGTTCTTCAGATCAAATACTGAAGTTGTAAACTTCATACTTTATGAAGCAAAACCACAAGATAAGCGAACAACAAAACGAAAGGCGCGAAGGATTGCTGATTCAGTGAGTTAGATCATTCAGATCTTTTATATTTTTAAATGAAATTCATTTGCTCACTATATATGTGCAATCTTTTTGTTCCCTTTCAGGCTGAGACGTCTGAGCGGGGGAGGAGGCAAAGATTAACGACGCCAAGAACGCGGAGGGGGCAACGAGAGGCTGATCATTGTGAAAGCAGCCATGGTGGGGATGAATATACCATTGGATCTGTAGTACAAGCAGCGGTGGCATTGCTTCAGTTGTCCTTGTATGAACAAATCCATACCGGTAATTAAACTTCATTCTTGATCCTCTAATCATTGCGCTATGTATACAAGTTTATGTTATTACAAAAATTTTATCCATTTTTTCACTAATTAGATATCTTCTTGGTTAATTTGCTCTCTTTGAATTCTATTGTAGGCCCATCTGCTCTCCCAACTGCTGTTTCACATGAACCGGAAAGAGAATGGAACCAAGCAATTCTCATCCCTCTGAATGGCCATACCAACAACAACCCTGATGTGAGCCATCCGGTGGATGCCGAGCCGAACCCTAGCCCTGATCAGCAGGAAGACCAGCCCGAAAACTGGGACGTCAACCCTCCTGTGGAAAGTACTGAACCAAACCCTAAGGCGCCTGTTGATGGCCTGAATGCTAGTGATCAAGCAGAACCCAATGGTGGAGATGAGGAAGGAGTTAGGAAGGTCAAGGCAAACGACACTACAACCGTTGATGAGGATGAGAACCTGTTCGAGGGACTAGAACAGGATTGGAAAATAATCCCGGATCTCAACTCCCCTGTCGACAGTACTGAACCAAACCCTAGGGCGCCTGTTGATGGACTGAATGCTGGTGATCAAGCAGAACCCAATGGTGGAGATGAGGAAGGATTTAAGACGGCCGAGGCAAACGACCCTACAACCGTTGATGAGGATGAGAACTTGTTCGAGGAACTAGGACCGTTAGATGAGTTTTTTTTTTTTTTTTCTTTTTTTTTTTCTTTTTTCTGGTTGTTGTTGTTGTCTGTTTTTGGATTTGGAGACTTTTTTTATGGGTCTGGACAATACCTAACAGCATTTTGTGCAATTTAATAAATGATTTAGTAGTTCACTTCAAGCCTTAAATTGTCAAATTAGTACAAATAATTAAAGCTTTCCTCTTCCGGTTGGAGTGGAAGGAAAAAAAATGTTATTACGGTTCATTTTAAACTTAACATCCATGGATGTCACTCTTGAATAGTAACCTATTGAATGTCACTGTGAGGCAGGTTGTTCGTGGCACAAAAGTGAATAAAAAAACTCGATTAGAGATCAATCATTTTAACAAAAAAAATGCACCCATTGTCACTGTTGGAGAATGACATGGTCATAATAACTAGACTGGCTTGTTTTTCTTTTAAAATGCTTGACTATTTTATCTTTGTGCCCTCTTATTTGCCCTTATATAGTAAAGCCTTTTTTTTATTTGAAGTTTAAATTTTAACGGTTTATATATATGCTCTCCAACATCGATTTTCACTAGTTATAGATGTATTTCTTTGTTATATTATATTGATCAGTCGACTTGCCGATATGGGCCTCCAAGCGACTCATGCACAAGATGATGATAAGAACCCAAAGGCAATTTTTTTTTCTTATTTTTTATTTTGTAAGGGATAAATTTGATTTTGATTTTGTTATTTTTCATGAAATGTGACTGCTGAAAGGAGATTCAAATGGTTGGCATCATCTTGTGAGAGTCCAATATTTCTCTTCTCGGTTTGTTCACATACATCGGCGTGGTTCAGAACATGGATGCTGCCAAAGGGATGGAAGTTCCACTGTGGAACAAAGCCCACGAACCTCTCTCGGACCAGGTTAATTCTGTCATTATTAATTTGATTGTTTTGAGTTACAATTATTTTTGTAATTATATTTGGTTTTAAGGCTTAAGGATTCATCAAGGCAATTGATCCACATATTAAGTCTAGCTATGCTAGGTTAACCTAAACGATTGACGGTGGTTGATTTGGAAAAGATGGACTGCGTCTCTTCTTTTGTAATCTCTCACATTCTACAGTTCAAACACACATCACAGCCAAAATTAGTTTCTTGTTTGAACAATAATTCCCGTTTGTGTGCGTTATACATACGTGAGAACATGCTAATTAAAGTAAGAGTGAGATCTCTATAATTCCATTTTCTCATACAAAATTACGTATCACAGAACGTTGAATTCCTATTTTTCATGCAGAATTACGTACGTAAACACGCAAAGTTTGATCCCCATTGCCCAAAGCAGCGCGACTATCGTACTATTCGTACCACTTTTCAAAACCCAAAGGAAGGTATCGTATAGTAGTGTAGCTCGGAAGTTCGAGTGTCGTTTCCACAGAGAGCGATGTAAAGAAAATAACAGAGATGAAAAAAACAAGTGTGATTGAGAAGTAGAGATTTATGCAAGATTTGATTTAAAGAAAATTCAATTGATTAAAACACTAAGACATTGGGGTTCCACTTTTAACATAAGCATGCAACTCTTATTAATTTGATCCACAAAATATTTTCCATTGTAGTTGTTCAAAATAATTAAAGCTCTTTTTAATTTCCTTTAGAAGTATTCTAAGCATAACTTGTACCATTGGCAACAAACTATCAAAAAATAAACTTCATCAAAATTCTATTGATCTTTAGTAATTCTCTTCTCTTTTAAAAGCATGAAAGTTTTTACTACACAATGGGAAAAACATGATTGAACCCATGAAATATATTATCAAACATTCATCAATCAATTAAAAAGAAAACTACAAATTCCATTTGAACAAAAACTACAAATTCACATTAAAATTTAAGTTTGGATCAAACTAATAAAAATTACATAATCATATTAGAAGCTTTCTCCCTAGCATTAGCTAGGGAGTTAGTTCCCCATAAAATAAAACTAAAACAGAAATTTAGAACTAGAAGAATTGGAGGAAGGAGAGAAAGCTCAAGAGTTGTGGGGCTTGGTGTGTTTTGAAGCTTGAAGACTTCTCTATTTATAGGGCTAAGAAGAAGGAACATCATGATGAATTCCAACACCACCATTCCTATTCCAATACAATCCATAACTCCCACTTCATCTTGTCTAAGTTAGTGTGGTTGGAATCAATTCAATCTTATACTTCTTTTGGCATGAACTCATGCACAAGATGATGATAAGAACCCAAAGGCAATTTTTTTTTCTTATTTTTTATTTTGTAAGGGATAAATTTGATTTTGATTTTGTTATTTTTCATGAAATGTGACTGCTGAAAGGAGATTCAAATGGTTGGCATCATCTTGTGAGAGTCCAATATTTCTCTTCTCGGTTTGTTCACATACATCGGCGTGGTTCAGAACATGGATGCTGCCAAAGGGATGGAAGTTCCACTGTGGAACAAAGCCCACGAACCTCTCTCGGACCAGGTTAATTCTGTCATTATTAATTTGATTGTTTTGAGTTGCAATTATTTTTGTAATTATATTTGGTTTTAAGGCTTAAGGATTCATCAAGGCAATTGGATTCATCAAGGCAATTGATCCACATATTAAGTCTAGCTATGCTAGGTTATAACCTAAACGATTGACGGTGGTTGATTTGGAAAAGATGGACTGCGTCTCTTCTTTTGTAATCTCTCACATTCTAAAGTTCAAACACACATCACAGCCAAAATTAGTTTCTTGTTTGAACAATAATGCCCGTTTGTGTGCGTTATACATACGCGAGAACATGCTAATTAAGGTAAGAGTGAGATCTCTATAATTCCATTTTCTCATACAAAATTACGTATCACAGAACGTTGAATTCCTATTTTTCATGCAGAATTACGTCCATAACACGCAAAGTTTGATCCTCATTGCCCAAAGCAGCGCGACTATCGTACCATATGTGTGATTAATTTCACCTATAATTAGGAGCACAAGTACTTAACCTAATGGATACCATATTGATCATCCAGGTCCAGCCTTTGGTTACTTGCAGTACATACATCTTTTTATTAAGTTAAGTGTTTCACAATAAAAATACGAGTACTGTTCTTACATCCTGTTTGAAGTTTAATAATAAAACTCAAAAATAGGGACGGCATAATCATTGATCGTCTAACCCACACGCAACTTAAATTAGAAACCAAGGATTGGGATTTGAAATTCATTTCTGTGACCCTTGCAAGAAAGCGACTCCAATCACTCAAGGCGACCGAGAGGTGCATTAAAATTGAAGTAACTGAAATCAGGCAGGAACTGAGGCATTACAAGGTAGTGGGGATTCTTCTTTCTATGGTCAATTTATGAAGAGTACTAGTCATTTATGGTGTTGATTGCCATATGTTAATGTATGTGAAACTTGTTACGGGATCGCGTGAACAACTGTCGTTAACATTCCTCAAGCGATGAACGACTGTCGTTAACAATCCTCAAGTTATGTGTCATTTGGTGCTATTGTCTGTTCATGCAGGGAACAAGAAAACTCCAGGCTTGGCGACAGTTCCAAACCACCTAGACATAATATGGGTCCTCACAGATGCTGAGGCCTGAGGGCGATGAGTGGAGGATGATGATATCTTCGAGTCCTAATAAGGTGAAGAATTATTGGGCCCAAACCTTTGCATCTCTAATGGATTGGACTTGTGTATTTGTTCTCCAGAAACCAATTTTAAGTGTGGCACTTCATGCATTCTTTTCAATTCTTTAGCTGTTGCACCTCAAGCTTTCTTCACATGGGTATTCAAAGGTGTTCAATTATGGCTGTCTTTTGCTGCCAACCCATGTGGGTTTTCTTTTGGTTACTGGAAAAAACGATTCTTCTGAACCAGGCTTGGTGTAGGAAGGCCTGAGGTTTCAATATGTATCCAATAGGGCTCAAATTTGGATATGTTATAATAGACACCCATTGGAACAACTTTCATGAAGAATGCATTCCCATCTGAGCAGTAAAAACGTGTGTTTTGGGGCTTGCAAGCTGACTGCCGAAAATGGACTGGAGTTTGGGCTTCATTTCTTCTCTCCTTGGGCTGCTGCACAAGAAATAGCTACCTAATAGAAAATTCAACTGAATTAGCCTTTATTTCAATGAAGTGCAAATGGATTTGTAAAATGCAATGTAACATTCTAATTGGTTCAAAATTCATTGAAACAAAGTACTAACAAATATAGATTAGGGATAGAAATTGTAATAATTATGTGTTTATCACGTACCATATGTATGATTAATTTCACCTATAATTAGGAGCACAAGTACTTAACCTAATGGATACCATATTGATCATCCAGGTCCAGCCTTTGGCTACTTGCAGTACATACATCTTTTTATTAAGTTAAGTGTTTCACAATAAAAATACGAGTACTGTTCTTACATCCTGTTTGAAGTTTAATAATAAAACTCAAAAATAGGGACGGCATAATCATTGATCGTCTAACCCACACGCAACTTAAATTAGAAACCAAGGATTGGGATTTGAAATTCATTTCTGTGACCCTTGCAAGAAAGCGACTCCAATCACTCAAGGCGACCGAGAGGTGCATTAAAATTGAAGTAACTGAAATCAGGCAGGAACTGAGGCATTACAAGGTAGTGGGGATTCTTCTTTCTATGGTCAATTTATGAAGAGTACTAGTCATTTATGGTGTTGATTGCCATATGTTAATGTATGTGAAACTTGTTACGGGATCGCGTGAACAACTGTCGTTAACATTCCTCAAGCGATGAACGACTGTCGTTAACAATCCTCAAGTTATGTGTCATTTGGTGCTATTGTCTGTTCATGCAGGGAACAAGAAAACTCCAGGCTTGGCGACAGTTCCAAACCACCTAGACATAATATGGGTCCTCACAGATGCTGAGGCCTGAGGGCGATGAGTGGAGGATGATGATATCTTGAGTCCTAATAAGGTGAAGAATTATTGGGCCCAAACCTTTGCATCTCTAATGGATTGGACTTGTGTATTTGTTCTCCAGAAACCAATTTTAAAACAATGAATTGCATCATATCTCTCGTCTATTTGAAATGTGGAAACATAAGTTTTGTGAAAACAGTTAAAATACAATTGTAATATAGCTGCTGAAATTATAATGCAATGCAACCTTAGAGTCATTCGGTCCAGGCCAATAGGCAGACAGTATAAGATTAGACATCCTATAACAGCATTTCATCAGAGGATGCACACAAGACCGAAAGAGAAATGATAAACAAAACAGAAAACCGAAATTTGGACATCATACGATCTAAACTGACCATGTATAACAGATATCTCTCACCGGCCATTAGGCTCAGCCAGCCTTGGCCTGCCACCCATCTGGTCAAGAAACTTAGAGAGACGCAAATGCTTTGCAACCCATTGCTCAGTCAACTTCTGTTCCTTTGCTTCGGCATCTCTCCTTAGCCCTGCTAATTGTTCCCTGTATTCTGCTTCAATCCTATCCAGAGCAGCCTTCTGCTCTTCCCTTAGAGCTTTCACCTTCGCCTCAATCTCTTCCATCTTCTCCCTCCTCCGACAAGCCTTCTCCGATTCCAGTTGCAATTCTACTCTCCTTAACCTCCAGGATGCTTCCTTTTTATGCGCTGCCCAAGCACGGTGCACTTCCTCCAACTCTCTAGAGCACTCTACCAACTCAGATATTACAAGGTTCTCTCCACAAACAGGAACTGAGCCATGATGTGGCATATTGCCCAAAACTAGACTATTATCTGATCCTCTATCAGGCTGCAGCCAAGGAATTGGAGGAGAGGGTGCAACTGTTGGAGACAGACTCAGGGTAACAGACGGAGATGGTGGCCTGACATTGGAGGTCACATTGGAATTAGAAAGCCAAGGAGGAAGCATCGTAGGTGCAGGAGAAGATGTTTCAGTATGAAGATAGGACCCATTTGAAGTAGCCATGAGATATGATGGGGCAGCACGCTCCTGCACTAGCTTCTCAGCAAAAGTTTCAAGAATTCTATCGTATTTACCCTCGTCAACAGGGTCAACTGTCTTATTGTTTTTCTGTTCTCTCTGCTGCTTCTCTTTGAACACTTCCCACCACTTACCCAATCTCTTGGCAGTACGTCCAGGGACTTCAGCAGCAATTTTCTTCCATTTATTACCGTGTTTGGCTTGAAGGCAAATGACAAGGCGCTGCTCCTCTTCAGTAAGTGATCCTTTCTTGATGCCGGGCTTGAGATAATTCTTCCACCTTTCTAAGCAAGATTTGGCATCCCTGTTTAGGGGCGTATTCATGCGCTGTGATACAAGGTTCCACTCCCTTGGTCCATATTGCTGCACATACGCACGTAACAAAGCGTCCTCTTCAGCTCTCCAACGTTGTCTCTCCTTCATTTCCATGACCAAATACAACTGCCCATTGCTTCAAACCGAAACGCTTCATAATGTATCTGGAATCCAGAAATCACCATGTTAGTCCATCTTCTACTGTGATATGAATCATGATGATGTGTTACCAATGTCAAAAATGAACTGAATAGCGAGATAGAAAGGGACTAAACTCTGGGCTATGAAGAAAAGCTGATAAGGCAACAAGCTGATAGAATTAATAAAGGATGGACCAACTAGTTGAATGCTCTGTTTGAAACCACGATAGCAATTTCATCATCCATTTATTCGTTTAATACAAGAAAACAAAGGAAATACTGCTGTAATGCTCAATGCCTTCCTCTTTTCACTTCAATTGCTAACAGCCAAATACAGAAAGCAGAACAGAACAACTCCTAGTAAGAAACCCTTTCCTTATTAACTTAGTAAATTGTAGACAGGAACAGGACACTAACAAACTATAAGAACAAGATATATTTCATATTTGTAAAATGATGGATAATTAAAAAATTTGCATATTCATTATTTATTGTCTTTTGGTAATTAGTAATTAATAATTAATAGGTATTACTATTTATCGAAACCTACACTTATATACTCCTTATTCATAGTATATATACTCAGTATAACATACTGATGTTAATTATATAGTGAATTATAAGATATCTTTATGACAATTAAGGTTCAAAATTTTAACTTTAAACAATAAACAACTGGTAAAGAAATTAGATAAAGGTACCCAAATTTGATTACAAAATAAGGTGACAAATGAACACACTAACACTAACAATGAACAATAACAAAACCTGACAAATTACTAAAATTTCGAAAATATGCTCCAATATTCAACTAAATATTCCAACACTATATTAGATGCAAAACCCAAAAAGCCAAAATTGAGAACCAAAATAATCAACCACTGAAGAAAAACAAAACTGAGTGAAAACCCCCACTGATTTTATCCCAGTACATGGCGCAGGAAATTGTCCTGCTGACTGGGTTGGGGACTGGGGATGTGATGAGATTTTTTCCACAGGAGAGAAATTTGTTTTCTTCTCTGTGTTTCTTCAAAAATTATCTGTGAGAACTACCCCACACCTACTTCATCCAGACCATCAAATTCATTCACCAAACAAAAGTACAACAATTACTTTGAGAAATGAGACAATAAAGAAATAGCCATCACCAACTATGCAAAGCATTGTTGCTAAATCACTCTATCACTAACTTTTCGCATCATTTTAAAAATAAAACAGAGAATGAGGTTGCAGATAAAACTAAGAACAACCCCAAGAAACTTGTTTTGAAAAGAAAAAAAAAACTTTCTTACGAACCCAAAGGACATCCCCATAACCCAACAAAGCAAATTGCAGAGTAAAAGAAAAACTAGAAACTTTTTCAACAATCAATGACAGGAAGCAGGTACTCGTTTACAAGTTGGGAACTTTATCTCTTTTTATCTTTCAATGCTTTGCATAATGAGATGAAATGCGGAAATTAAGAGAGAGAGAGGCTTACATGTCTGCTTAACTGCACCAAAGAACCAAGCTTGGTCTTCGACGCATCTCCTCCAACCAAACTGCTAATAATAATAATAATAATAAGACTGTTGTTGGGATGAGGAAACAGAGAAAGATAAAGTTTTGTTTTTGCTAAAGAGAGAGAGAATGAAAAAGGGTGGAGACTCAAACTCCCAAAACAACCCTAGAGGGAGAAAAAATCCCAGGCTAGAGAGAGAGACAGAAAAAAAAAAAAAAAAAAGGACAGAAGAGACTAGACTTATATGAAGAGAGAGAGAGAGGGAGGAGGGAGATCTGACAGAGAGCGTAAAAGGAGGGCACGCGAATGGAGGGCCAAGGAGGCAAATGCAGACCCCAGCCCAGCCGATGACGTCGTTTTAAGGGGAATTTGCAATATCATCAAACCACAAAACAAATAAAACAAACAAGAAAAGAAAAGCTAAGGTCTACTCTACTGCTCCAGTACTGTGTTGTGTGTCATCTTCACCCACCATGGCCCTGCCTCAACGACTCAACGACAATTCAAAACTCACACACATAAAAACGTAAAAGCATAAAAATCAAAATTATAACTAAAAAAGCTGCAAACTTTTGCTAGAGAGAGAGAGAGAGAGAGAGAGAGACGCGTACGCTCGATTTCAGCGCTTATATCTCCTCCTTTGTGTCATTTGGGGTCGTTGGGTGGCTCATAATAGTTCATCAGTGTTTCGCGGGAGTAAGCAAAGCTACTACGATTACGTGCAATTATTATCATAATATACAGCTAACAAGACGCAGAGAGGTCTTTGGGCACATGGGTCGGGCATTGGGTACGTGGGCCTTACCCGTGTTTCATGATTCGGGTGATTCATTCACCTTTGATGCCACCTGCGTCAGGGAGGGTGGCAAACGTACTATGGAGGATAGGAAACCGCATTTTTCACATTATTGGGTTGCGGGCCATATCATTGCACGTGTCTCGTTTAAGCACCTTTAGGTCACATTTGATGGGTTGGACTATTTTGTTTAAAATTATAAGAGTATTGACTGTTAGTCAACGAGGTCTTGTCCAGCGGTAAATAGTTGTGACTAGCAGATAAGTGATCTTAGATTCGAACTTGGTACTGTCCACGTGAGAAATCCTCATCTTCTTTAATTTAGGCTATCCCTCTATTTGGTGTGTTGAGATGGTACTTCTTCAATTAAACATCCGTCCAACAAAGCATTTAATTGTTTAATGCGTACAAGAATCATGACCATTGTTTAATACGTTGAGACTAAACATGTGAAATTGAATAGCAATCCAATATATTGTGTCTTACAAATCTCACGTAGAAAAATGAAACTCATAACAATTGGTTTCGATACAAGTTCAATCCAATATAAGCCCGACCATTAAACAAGACAAGACCTTTCGCAACTTTTCAACAAAATTAAGCGTAAAGTTGTAAATTAGTAACGTAACACACAATAATTTTTAATTATTTGTTATTATTTTGTATGATAGTAAGGGTACAATTATGAGCATGGAACCCCCATGCATGCTGTGAGATCTGACCGTCGGTTGAAGAAAGGGGAAAAGATGAGAATGAATGAATTCCAATTCCATTACGTCAGGATGCTCACAGAAGAGACAAGGGGTTGCTTGGGTTCCTCTAGGCAAGCTCGCACCGTCTTATTCAGCACCCCATTCATATCATCCATCTCCATCGCTCTGCTAAACAAAGACCTCCTATGATCCTATGGTCAACAGTGTAGATTATAGAGTAGGAGAGCAGGGCAGGGGAGCAGGCGCAGCAGGGGATCAAAAAGGAGACAAGAGAGAAAAAAAAGCCATCATTAGGATGGGGTGGGCCCCAGACGAGGTGTGGTGGGGGGGACTGTAGTCCGGGTTTCACGGCACAAGGAGACGAGTCTGATTGGGACGCGACCTTCTGATCATGCTCAGAAGCCCCCCCTCAGTTGTCAGTGATACGTTACGTCCCTTTTATTTTTTTACCCTATTTTCCTTTTTTTTTCTTTTTTCTTTTTTAAAATGCCCCTCTCTCTCTCTCTCAGTGCAGTGTGCCTGTCTTTTTACTCTTTTCTGGGTCTTTTATTTTGGGGTTGACAGCGCCAGTGAGAAAAAAACCCTACCAGACCACCACTTGCCCATCTCACATTCTTTTTCTTAATCTCCCCCCACTGCCACCACCAACCCACCCTCCATTTACTCAACTTACCCCCCGTCCCCTCTCCTCATCCTCATCACTGATGAGATTCCCCTCTGCCTCCTCCTCATTATTTCTACATTATACAATATATATTTGTGGCAAATGGAAAACCAAGCAAAACAATTGATCATTTCTGTCTTTGCATTGCATTATCTCTGGGCCGTAATTCTTCTCTTGTCTTTATACAAAAATGAGAATTAAATATAGTGCCAAAGTCTTTTTGTTTACTGCTTTGTTGACTTGGATAAATTTTAGCGGCTTCCGTTAATGGGTTATAATATTAATAATACACCAAAAACTATATGCTAAAAACTACAATAAGATTGAAAGTGACACCAAATAATAATAATAATAATAATAAATAGTTGAACTTGGAAAACCAAGAGCTAGGGCTTGAAGGAATTTTAGAAAACAGGACTTGATTAGGTTTTAAAGGTGTGAGAATGTACCTCTTATGATGGTCCCATATCACATGGATCTTCCCGGCAATATTGATCAATGCTCCTACTTTAGGGCAACAATCACTCCCTTACTTTATAAAGTTATTGGAAAATCACGACATGATTTGAAAGTCATTCTAATTATAAATTTTCTATAAGTGGCTTGTAACTTAAATGGTTAAGAACATGTAGTTGTGCACCCGAGATTCTATGTTCGATTCTCTTCTTTCCCAGAATCGCTTGTATAAAATATTAAAAAAATCTTCAAACTTTCTAATATTTCAAAATACCGCGGTATAATTTGAGACCGAACAATACTATACCCTTATAGTAATTAAGTTTGTTCTTCACACATCAGAGAATTGAATGGAGTATGTGATTCCTTTCTTGTGTCACTTTCCAAGTAATGATAATTTCAAATGAGAACTTTTTTATCCTGTTGGAGATTGGGTTAATTAATTTTTTTTACTGTAGAGGTGAGATACGACTTGAAGAATCACTGTTGCAGAAAGTCGCTGATTTCCTTGTCGTTTTTGCTAGAGTAGTAGCAGTTTTGCAGCGCAGAGAGAGCAGAGGGGTGGGTTTTTGATGAGACAAGTACAGCAGCAGCTACAGAAGGGCAACCTTGGAATTTTTATTTTAAAAAATCCTGAAATGACACATCAAAGCATAAAACATAACATTTATATATATATATATATATTTGTATAAAATTGAGGGTTGATCCTCCCCTATAAAATCTCCCCCTCTGAGCCCCCTGACCCTACGCTCTGCATTTTCTCTGAAAAGCTACAACTTTTTTTTGTGGTAGGAAATGACTCATATATCATTTACCACAGTAAAAAATAAATAAATAAAAACATGAGTAAAGTGTGCAAAGTAAAAGGTGCATTTAGTATAGGGATTGGTGTGAAGGGGAAAGAGAGAGGTTAAAAAAGAAGGGGAAGGAAGGCTGTGTGT
>NW_018922218.1:250194-289915 GCF_002207925.1 Prunus avium | reverse complement strand
TGTATATGTGTATATGGGTATATTATAATAATAATATACATGTATATATGTATATGTATATTATATATATTATATATGTATATATGTGTATGTATATATATACATATATACATATATACATATATGATATATTTATGTGTATATACATGTATATATGTACATTATAGTATATGTGTAAGTAAGTTTAATAATAATAATATATGTTATTAATTTTACAATATAATATATGCATTTTATACATTGGTCACCATTAGGACTAGCTAATCCTCCCTTTCCACATGGGATTAGTAGGCCCCTCCTAAGGAGGTGTTTTTGGTGGGCCCGGTATTAGCAATCCCATCTAAGACTAGGATTAGATAAAACAAACATGGTACTAAATTTAGTCCAAGCCAATCCTATGTACCAAACGAGCCCGAAGAGTATTAATGTTGATTTGATGATACAAGTACAGGCCCACGAAAATAACAATAATATTTTATAAAATTACTAAAACTAGAAAGGGTGATGTGTTGCTGATAAAGTCGGTAGTGCAGGACGAATGGGGTGTCATTGTCGTTTGGTATACCTACCGATGTCGTTTTTGTTCAAAAATAGATACTTGGGTCCCATGAATGCCCACCAGCTTGATTGGAATCGTGCTAGAAGAAGTCAATGCGCCAAGGTAAAGGATAATGGTTTCAATAATTTTTTTTACGTATTTTTCATGTTGTTAAACTTTTAATTTCAAGATAATATAAGTATAGCATATCAATTATCAAAATGAAATAAAAGAACATTTTTCAATATAGCAACTTAAAAAATAAAAATAAAAACCAAGAACAAGAATCTTGATGTTGATTAGAAGAGCTTTAGATTTCATTTTCTATATGAATTATTTTACGAGTCTTACAATTTCAAGAATCTGTACTTGTATCAATTATTAAACAACTAACCATAGAGTAACAATTTTTATTTTATATATTTAAAAAATACAATAGTCTGCCTCTTGCATCCGAGTTCGATTCTCCTCTTCTATCTAGTTTAAAATAGTTTATTATTGATCAATCCTTCAAAGTCAAGGCTCAACTATTAAACAACTAATGATAGAGTAAAAATTTTCATTTATAAATTTAAAAAGGGATATTTGTAGAAATGTCACATGAACTTATACATCAGTTTCAATTTGTCACCTTAAAGAAAAATTTAAGCGAAATGTCACTGTAAGCTTTCAAAATTCATGATTTGTCACTTGACTATAACATCATCCAATTTTCCATTTGTTTTTAGGGTATTTTAGTCTTTCTATTTTGAAGAGAATTTTCAGACTCTGTTTCAAGATCCCCAAACTCCAAATTTGGGAAGGTTGCAGCACTACTGTAGACATTGGAAAGATTAAAATACCTTTCAAAATGAATGAAAATTGGATAATGTTATAGTCAGGTGACAAATCATGGAATTTGAAAACTTAAGGTGACATTTCGTTTAAATTTTTCTTTAAGGTGACAAATTGAAACTGATGTATAAGTTCAAGTGACATTTATACAAAAATCCCATTTAAAAAACACAATAGTCTTCCACTTGCATCCGAATTCGATTCTCCTCCCCTATTTAGTTTAAAATGGTTTATTATTGATTGTATATTAGTTTCATTTGTTCATATTGAAATCCACTCTAAGTTTCATTTATTTTTAACAGCTAGATATTACAAATGCAACCCCATGGTGGGTTTGTGTTCAACTTGACAACCCCATAAAGCATTGGCCCAAATACTTTTGGGCCCTTTCATTATTATCTAATCTTGATGAAGAACATATTAATCGGAAAGGCTAGAATGAGGAGGTTAGGTGAGATGGGCATCCTCAAATAGCCTCCTCATTATAGAAGCTCCCCATATTAATTGCATTGCAGGAAGACTTATATTTTCCTCATCACCTGTTGCAGGACTCGTTCTGGGAGCATCTTAACAAGTTTGGGGAGCTTCTTCTAAAGCGATATCCCTTCTCTAAGCTAAGGCAAAAGGCTCTCGACACTGTCATGCACCATATGTTTGACCGTTGAAGGTTTTTAAAATTTGAACCGTTTAAAAAAAAAAATATTTTGGATGTTGTCTTTTATTGATTATGGGAGTTACAATTATTTAATTTTCAGATTTTATTTTTATATTGAATGTCTTAATTTTCTCGTTTATTGTAGTGGAGGTTATATGTCCTTGGATGCCTATAAAAGGTCACTCCTCCTTCACATTTGACACACCACAATATGATTTCTCTCTTCTCCTATTTTCCTACTTTTTCTACTTTCGATTATTATTTTTGGGCAACAGTTTTGTGATTTGGAGACATTTATCCGACTATGAACATGCTCATAGCGGACCTTGAGCTTGTGTATAAGGGATCGTATCTTGAAGTCTTGTAGACCATCAGTACATGTACGTATGGAGGCTACAAAGGCTTTAGGACAATGTCCTTGATGTCAGGTACTGACGGTCTACAAGACTCCAAGATACGACCTCTAATACACAAGCTCAAGATCCGCTATGAGCACGCTCACAGTCGGATAAATGTCTCCAAGTCACAAAACCGTTGCCCAAAAATAATAATCGAAAGTAGAGAAAGTATGAAAGTAGAGGAAGGGAGAAGTCATATTGTGGTGTGTGATAAGCATATATTTTATATATATATTGTACCTCTTTTATCTATTTATTTATTGTTATCCTTGATTTAAATTGTTTGTTTTAATATGTTTCGTGAGATTTGTGAAGGATTTGTGGAAATATGAGAAATTGAGCTAAAAAAGGGCAAGAAGATGAAGATTTTGTACAAATCAAGTAAAGAAGTCAAATCATTCATTTTGTCACAAGAGTGTTGTCAAAGTTCCTAGTTCAAGATGGTTCAAGTCTTATCCAAGTCAAACAAGGAGAATCAAGAAGACCCTAGATTAGTAGGAATCCTATTTTTATAATAATTGTAATTATATCTCATATAGGTAGGATTTCTAGGAGTCCTATAAATAGGGAGTTTCGGCCATTGAGAGAAGAACCTTGGGCCATCAAATTCCTACGAACAATGTGTTTTAAATGTGAAGGAGGAGTGGACTTTTATTGGTATCTAAGAACATGTAACCTCCACCACATTAAACCAAAAAATTAAGGCAATAAATAGAAAATAAAAACTGAAAAATTAAACAATTGTAACTCTCATAATAAATATAAAAAAACAGTCAAAGAATTAAAATCAAATTTAAAAATCAAAACGTTAAAATTTTAAAAACCTTTTAAATGTCAACACCATATTCACCCTATGAGGATGAATATGGTTCAATGCTAAAGAAGGCTCAAGAGTTCATCAAGAACACACAGGTACTGAACCCGAAATCAACCTTTGTGAAGTAAATAACGTTGTTTACTCTAAGTTTCTGTAGCCACAACTGTACATTCATAACTTTCTAACTACGGCTTGATTTCGGTTCGAAGATTAGGGAAGATTGCCCTGAAAATGAGAAATGGTATCGCCAAGTTTCCAAAGGTGGACGGCCCTTGTCCACTCAAGACCAGGCTTGGCTTGTTTCGGATTGTAGTGCACAAGGTTTGAAGGTAATCAAAATTCAATGCACCGTGCAGAAAAGGTTTTGAACTTTTGAGCAATTACCCAATGGAAAATGGAGATTTTCCTCAACAAGTATAAAGCCACACGCATGTATTAAACAAAGTATTTTAGTAGAGGATAATACTCTTGTTATCGGAATTGTCTTGCCTCATTTTCAATTTAGACCACACATTCAAATCAGGCAAGAATCAACCTGATTAATGGTCCGAATTTACAATTTTCAATAGAAGCCAAACACTTGTGGCGATATAACATTTACCCTTTTAATATATACATTATTATATTGTTTAATTGATAATTATTACTACGTATACTTGCTTAGTTAATTCTGCCTAGAGAAATATCTCATATGGGCACTTGGAGCATATCGCAATTATGTAGTATTGCCCTCTAGAATATGTTGAACGTACGAGTGCAATTGTAGCTACACACTAATTTTGTATAGTATATAGTATAGTCCCTTTGGTGGACACCAATCAAATTAGTTTCACGATCAGAATGCCCTAATTAATTCTGTCATAGCATCATCCAAGAAGTTAGCTTCACGAAACATGTGATGAAATTGAATGTGTTGAAGAGAAGTAGCTAGCTGACGAATATAACGAATAATATTACAAATCCTCTACAGAACATTGGATTTGTCCAAGAAAGAAGCTAACATTTGAGTCTCCTTCAACTATGATTTGAGAAAAACCTTCTTAACATGAATGAGCCATTCTCGACCCTCAGCAATGAGGACATTACCAAAACCCAAATATTAACACCACGCAGGAGTCATTCTATAATGAGGTAAGGCCCTTAAATTAATGCGGTCGTATCTCTTAATTGTTGAATCAAGAGATTATATCTTTTTAATGAGGTCATATATAGTAAGGGTCTGAATTGTGTTCAAGATGGAACCGACCAAGTTTCTGAAATGGGTTGGGTTGAAGACTGTGAACTGTGGCCTACGATTATGAGTGCCTAGTTGGTTAGTTTGATCCAACAGTTAAAAGATAAGACCTAACCTAAGGGGCATATATAAGGCCCTCACTATAGACTGACTCTAATTACTTGTGTTTTTGTTGCTCAAATGAAACCAAAATAATCCCAAGGCATAATTGAAAGAAGGATGTGAGGTATAATTATTCCTAGCTAGGGACGGAGAGGTCATACAAGAACAAATAATTAAGTTAATGTATTATGATTGATTAAGAATTTTTTTAAAAAAAACCATGAGCTTTTGAAGTGAGGCGCACAAAGAAAAATTGTCCTATTTTGGATAAACACTAAAATGATCGAGGCGATGACAATCAATGTGGTCCTAATTTCTTTTCTTCATTTAAAAAATTATGTTCAACAATGTGGTCCTTTTTCTTTTTTTGGTCAACCCAATGTGGTCCTTATATATACACAATGACTCACACATATACAGTACATGTGTATGGATGTCATTGGATTGAAAATTCATGTGGGATGTACATAAGTCAATTTCTACAAGTATATTCTTTAGGGTTTAGCATTATTCAAGATAATATTATTCCAAATTACTTAAAGAGATATTTAGTCTATACTCATTCTTAGCATTAATAATATAGATAAACCCTACATCATTTAATTTCTTTTTTTTGGTCTGAACCATGAGGTGGTCCTGGATGGGCCCCAACTATGGGTGGCACCTTTAAGCCTTAACCACAACCCAGACTAATCCCCACTCACACCGGGTCGGCCCGTAAGGGGTAAAGTGTTGGCCAAAGTGGTGACTCCGTACGAGAGCAGGGATCGAACCCCTGACCTCTCTTAAGGAATGAGAGTGCCGAACCACTCACACCAACCACCTTAGTCCATTTAATTTCTTTAAACAAACCCAAAAAATACCCAAAATATGATAGCGGGCCCTATTGAATTTAATTTTGATTATTAAATTACTTTGATGCCCTATTGAGTGTTTTGAGCTTTTTTATGAGGTTTTAGGGTTAGGTTTGTTTTAAGAAATTAATGGCAGTTTTGTAATTTAAAAGTTAAAAGTCTTTTTTGTTATGTTGTAAATGGGTTTTTTTTTTTTTTCCGGTTACAATTGTAAATGAGCTTTGAGTGTGTTTCTAAAGTCCATTTAATATATGGTTTATTTATTTATTTATAATTTGGCCTCCTATATTGGGTATAATAGTGAATCTCCCTTAATTAAATTTGGGTTCTTGTGGGGAAGGGACTACCGTACTATACTGGTTATTATGGATGGATATTAAGATGTCAAGTGCCATAGGACAAAAAATAAAAAATAAAAAATAAAAAATAAAAGTCCAAGACCAAATTGATGGGGGTTAGTTTGGTAATCATGTCATGTGCAAAATATGTATAAGGACGTTACTGTGGCTCACAAATTCAGTCACATTAAAGTTACATAGTTTTCTCTCCTAATCCAAATCGTAAGTGAAATAGCTAAGGAAACCTTTCCTCTCTTTCTTGTACACTTTCCTCTGAAGGTTATCTGATGCTTATAAACCCTAGCTAGCCACCATATATTTCTTCTTAGATAGATAGAACATAATTTTCTTTTGGGGGTTTTTTTTGGGTGGGTTTGTAATGAATTATGTAATCTCCACTCACAAAATCACATTCCCTACTATTTACCAACAAGTTCTAGTCATCAACTATTTACATATAATATATAAGTTATGATATCAGATTCTTTGATTTGTTATAATAATACTATTGTTTCATGTCTGTTAGAAGGTAAGAATAATGTGGAGGCTGAAGCTTTCAGAAGGCAAAGATCCATGGATTACAAGTGTAAATAATCACATTGGAAGACAATATTGGGAGTTTGATCCAAATCTTGGAACACCAGAAGAGAGAGCTCAAGTGGAAAAAGCTCGTCACGAGTTTCGCAAGAATCGTTTTCAATCCAAACATAGCTCTGATCTCTTAATGAGACTTCAGGTGAGGCAGCTCTCACTGTGCATGGTTTCTCTCATAAATATTTCATTTTTCTGATATATATGAAATGACTTTAATTAATTTGTGTTAATGAACTAATTGAATGCGCATATATATATTTGAATACAAAGTTTGCAAAGGAGAAAGCATGTGAAATGAAGCAAGTACCAGCTCAGGTGAAAGTGAGAAGTGATGAAGAAGAAATAAGTGAGGAAGCAGTGGGGATCACCCTGAGAAGGGCCTTGAGCTTTTACTCCACTCTGCAGGCTGAGGATGGTTTCTGGCCTGGTGACTATGGGGGACCTTTGTTTCTTCTACCTGGCTTGGTAAGATTAATTTCAATAATTTTTTATTAATTTTATACAAACGAAATTAAGGTAGGGGAATTGAACCTAGGATCTCGAGTGCAAGGGTAAATGCTCCATTGTGATTAATTTCAATACTTAACCTATATATGTTACCTTTCCATAATTTCCAGTCCTATAATAAGACTAAGGTTGGGTTATACACATTGATCTTAATTACCATATATTCTCTTTCATTTTTTGGTTCAAAAACCTTACCGACCATATAAACGAGGTGAAAAACTAACTACTCATGCAAAACCATTCACGTTGTTCTAAACTTCTAAAGTCCAATAAAATAATAAAAAGTAATACTACACACGAGAAGTGACATGTGTAAATTATTAACTGATCATAATAATTGATGTAATAAGTTAGTCCGAATACATTAACAAATAATCTAAAGATGCAGCCACTCTAAGATTACTTTAAAAAATAATATTTCGGTAAGCTTCCCCGAAGAAAGATCCAAAACTGTGCAGCCTCGCACTAAATTTATAGGAATATATGTTTAATTTTGAAGGATTTGCTAAAATTTTCTGCGTGAATTAACCCTAGCATTTTCAGAGCTTTGCTTAAAGATATATACCTCAAGTTACATAAGTACGTATTTAGGCTCTCAATCGAGGGATAAAGTTATGAAAGTTGAAGGGATAAGGCCATTATTCATCTTAAATTTATGAAAGTTCAAGGGATAAAGTTCCTTATAATAATTAAACACTAATGTATAATGCCTCTGTAATTTCATGGAACATTCATTCAAACATAATATATTGTATAACTCCTTTTCATCACATGTATGGTCCCCCTTTCCCCCTCTTTTAGTCGTTCAAACGGAGTGTCGATATATTTAACGTCATAGTCATTTTCTTCATATAATATGATAATAAGTGTACGATGATAATGAAAGTATCCATTAAATAGATATTTTTTTAGTCGATTCAAACTTACGAGTACAAATCAATAAGCAAAGACTTTCTTTTCTCCCTTTAATAAAAACTTTTCATTGCTGTAACAATGATCCAATGCAATGGTCCCCCTTTCCCTCTTCTCCCCACTTCCCCTCCCTTTCTCTTGGTTTTCAAGATATATATAATGAATGAATTCTATGTCGTAGTCATATTTGTTGGTTTTATTAAATCAATAATGTATATGATTTATATACATTAATCCCCATCAAATGTTTGTTTACATATACAATGACCTACAATTAATAATATACAATTGTATAGAAAACAACTTGACATTAAAATCAAGCTGGCTCCCTTCATTATTGATGGTCCACTATTTTCACTTCTCTTTTCCTTAATTCTTTATATATTTATTTATTTATAATGTGAGAACTTTTTGCCTGTCTCCTTATACCTCTTCTCTTTTATTTGTTTTTGTTCCCTTTCGGGTGCTACAATAATACACTGCGTAAGTACCTAGCTTGCCAATATACCATATATCCCCCTTCTCTCAATCCTTCTTCATTGTCCATACAAAACATGGAAATCGAACAAGAAATTTAGGGTTTAGGGAATCCTTTGCAGTTCACAAGTACCCGAGAGAAACACAATTCAAAAATTAAAATAAAAAACAAAAGGAGAAAATATAATGTTAGTTTGTGTGTATATATCTAACATTATATTTAGATATTGGGGAACACAAGACCTCGGATGCAGTAATAACTGTTCTTAACCACTTGAGCTATAAATCTCTTGCCAAGAGAAGCTTTGTTCGGTTATCAACAGTTTAGCACCTAGCTTTTAACGACTAAGTCGTTCTTAATTTACAATTAATCTCTAATTATCCCATTCACTAACACTGCAAAGCAATCATACAAGATATGTGTCACTCTTATATCACACTAATTAATTTAAGCAATGGGGTTTTGTCCTAGGTTATTGGCTTATCTGTAACAGGGGCCCTTCATGCAATCTTGCCGCATGAGCATCAACAGGAGATCTGCCGCTATCTGTACAACCATCAGGTATATCAATTTCTTAATTTTCCGAATGCTACCTGTCATTTGAAATGATTTTTAATGAGATTAATTAACAGCTGATGACATCATCGATGTGTTTAATACTAGGCTGACTTTGGCCATTTATTTGGAACCAATCAAATTATCTTCTGGATATAATTAATTAAATTATATGTATGAACTAACAAATCCATTGGATATGGGTTGACTGACATAACCAATTAACCAAACCACCTAATTATTCTGTCTTTGAATGGAAGTATTAATACCCACAATCCTTTTTAATATTTATGTTTTTTTTTTTGGGTAATGGTATTACTATACATATTTTTTTGGTCGCCAGAATTAGGAGGGGGATAGGGTTTTTTCATACGCACGCTCTTAAGGTGTTATAGGAGTCCAAACTTGAGATCAGTAACCCATTGACTACTACAAGTGTATTATTAATTACTAATGTTTTTTTTTTTTTGGTGCAACCTAATTGTAATGAATTGCAGAATATAGATGGAGGTTGGGGATTGCATATAGAAGGCACAAGCACAATGTTCTGTACAGCTCTGTCCTATGTCACTTTGAGATTGCTTGGAGAGGAAATGGACAGTGGTGATGGCTCCATGGACAGGGCAAGAAAATGGATTCTTGATCGTGGTGGGGTTACCTTCATTCCATCATGGGGAAAGATGTGGCTTTCAGTAAGCACACTTTTATTAACAAATTAAGCTGCCATTGCCCTCCACTAATTAATGTGGTCCTAAGAGGTTTATGAAATTAGCCAAAACTAAAATACAAGTTTATTTAACCATGAGATGTGGTGTGGTGGTAGCTCACCTCATTCCTTAACCATGAGGTTGGGGGTTCGATCCCCGCCCATGGGAATGGAGTGCATTTCGTGGCCAGCCGTTTACCTCCATTGGGAGAGCTCCCGCGGCGAAAGGGATTAGTTACTGCTGTCGGCGGTGGATACCCTTGGGTCTCATCTAAAAAATACAAGTTTATTTGTACACTTGAGTTGAGGAGCCATCATACATATTATTCAAGATGTTTTTAGGATTAATGTATCACTTCTTAATTATCACTAATATATGTTTTAATTGTAGCTTAATTTGGAAATATAATTGGCAGGTCCTTGGTGTCTACGAATGGAGTGGAAACAATCCACTGCCTCCGGAGTTGTGGCTTTTACCTTACTCTATTCCAATACATCCAGGTGTGTGCATACATATTAAAAGTTTTCTGTTTTTCTTTTACACAAAAGATCGAGAAGAAATCGAATACAAGAATTCGAGTGCATAAAATAAATAAACGCTTCTAACCATTTAAACTATAATAAATTCTTATAAAAAAGACTTTGGTTTTTTCTTCTGTTTTCTTCTTCTTTGTATAACGTGTATAATACGCAAGAATATTATCTATGAATGCATGTGATCGGAGAAAATTAACCAAGAATCTGCTAATTAATTATAGCTACAGAATACAGACAAAAAGCTTAAGAAATTAAAAGTCAATCATGAAATGGATTAATGAATTAATTATATACGCATGATGACGGTGCAGGTCGAATGTGGTGTCACTGCAGGATGGTTTATCTGCCCATGTCATATTTATATGGGAAGAGATTTGTGGGTCCCATCAACGGCCTTGTTTTGTCACTCAGAAGAGAGCTTTATACCTTTCCCTATCACCTGATTGATTGGGACCAAGCAAGAAATCTATGCGCTAAGGTGCTACGTATTCTTTCTAGCCTTTTAGTTCTTGTTAATTTAAACAAATTAATAAAATAACATCTTATACATATAATATTAACTGCAAAAATATTATTTAAGAAAATTTCTTTTTGAATCAAAGTTAAGCAAATAAAGACCCTTGCCAGTTATATTATATAAGGGTCCATTTGGATCGAGTGATTTCAAATTTAGGAATTTAGGTGACATTGTTAGGTTAAATTGGATGTTTATATAATATTACTATAGTCTATATGTATGTCAAGATTTGAATAAACAAACCAAAAACAAAACAAAATGGATTTCACACGACTCATTGTATATAGTCACTTTAATATAAATAATATAAATATTTCACATCTAGCTATTTCAAATACATACAATCTAATGTATCTAGTTTTCTTTAGCAAATTTAACATTGTTATCAAATCCAATTCTTTAACGTCCATCTAAATAGAGCCTACGTTGCAAATGACCCACTAGAGTAATGGTTTGGAGCAAATATGCCCCCCTCCCCCACCCCTCCGAAAAGGTCATGGGTTCGAGTTCTATAACATCTGTATAATATGTGTGAGTTTAGTATGTTATCGCCCCTCTCAATAGGAAAGATTTTTGAAAAAAACATAAAGCCTAAGTTCAATACTATATAAAGATAATTTAGTAATTTATTTGTCTTTTCCACATCCTACCTTTCTTTTCTCTTTATAGTAATATTTCATCACATCCCTTGTGGGATATATATATATATTTAGACTCTTTAAAAAAAAAAAAATACATCTCTCTCGACTGTTATGAGCGCTCTTACCTTCATATCTATGGCAAAACGATCGATTTTTATTTTTTATTTTTAATTAAATACGAAAAATGGAAAACCAGTTTAGGACCGCATCACATATTATTATATGTATTTGAAAGCAGTGCAGGTCATGGGGTTGCTGCAATGCGAGTAACCAATGAAGTGCAAAGCAGTGCAGGTCAAAGGACTAAAATACACTTACCAGAAAAATAAAAAGATTAAACTACAAATATGTAAAAAAGAAAGAGTCAACTGACAACAGGCAAAGTCAAATTTGGTGGAAGGTTGTGAGGCCCACTCAAATATCAGATGGAGTCATAAGAATTCAAACAAGTTAGAATTGGGATGCCTTTATTCTTCCTAGTTTATTAATCGAATCTGATCTCACGACATGATCATGTTTTTCATAATCATGTACGTTTAAAATATAAGACATATACCAATAATAATTTAACTTTTTAAAGTAAATATAATTTAAAAAGTGTGTGGTTGTGATTAGTTCATAAACTTTGGATCGAATGACATTAAAAACAGTAGATAAAGATGTATAACCTAATTTGAAGTTTTGACGTAAGAAAGAAAAAAAATGGAAAAAGGTAAAGTGTGGTGGGATTATTAGGCTAGGTATTCTTGATCATTCTAATTAGATCATAGATTTGGGCCTCCCATTTTCCTTGTATTAATAGTTTGTTAATTAGGTTCGATTAGGGTTTGATAGCTCAACTGCTAATTAAACTTCTTTTATGGGTTTAGTTGCACCAATAATCTAATCCCAACCTTTAATTTATCAGTTGAAATCAATCAAATTATAACATTTCAACCTTGGTACTTTTAGGTTGATATGTTTTATAGTCTAATGATATCCAATCTGAATCGATTTGAAATCACAATTTCAGTTTCATTGAAGCCTGTAATTCCTTTTCCTTAACAATCCAAATCCAATATAACCAAAGAAACTTAACAAAGATAAACAAAAACAATCTTCCTCTTCTAAATAATTTTGCATGCAGGAGGACTTGTATTATCCACATCCCATTTTGCAGGACATCTTGTGGGGGAGTCTTCAAAAGGTTGGGGAGCCTCTTCTCATGAAATGGCCATTCTCAAGGCTAAGGCAAAAGGCTCTCCGCACTGTAATGCAGCACATACACTATGAGGATGAAAACACTCAGTATATTTGCATTGGACCTGTCAATAAGGTTTGCTTAAAAAATAAAAATAGAAGAAACAAAAGACAAAATATGCAAGAAAGAAAGCAGACTCTATCAATTATTTTGGGTTTTTTTCGAGATTAATTACAGGATCAAGTGTGTTTTTTCTTCATGATCAACAGGTACTAAACATGATTTGTTGTTGGGTGGAGGATCCAAATTCAAAAGCATACAAGAACCATCTTTCAAGAATCAAAGATTATCTTTGGGTTGCAGAAGATGGAATGAAAATGCAGGTCCTCAAATGGATAATTAATATTGATTAATTATAAATCAATGGTTATTACATAATTAAATTTAAAGGATGTGGGACTAATTAAACATTATTTTGATGACATGTAGGGATATAATGGATCTCAGTTTTGGGATGTTGCTTTGGCTGTGCAAGCAATCCTTGCAACCAACCTTGTCAATGAATCTGGTTTTGTGCTTCAGAAGGCTCACAATTTCATAAAAAACACACAAGTACTTAACCTCAAACTTAATTGATCACTACCAAAACATAATATATAATATAATTAAGATATGACATCCCTATTTAACTATAATCAACTGGGTTTTGGTGCGTGAATTAAGGTTAAGACAAACAGCTCTGGCAATCTTAGTTATTGGTACCGCCACATTTCGAAGGGTGGATGGCCCTTCTCTACTCCAGACAATGGTTGGCCTGTCTCAGATTGTACGGCAGAAGGTTTGAAGGTAATCCTTTGCCTTGTACCTCAATTACAACATATACTTGAGGGTTTTGAGTTGGCATAAAATAATATTGCAGAAACTGCATTTTCTGATTACATTAACTGACCACGTATGCAACACATGATGTGCATTAGGAGCTGGTTAAACGGTTTTCGGATGATCTTTGAGAGAATACTTCGAAAATAGATGGTTCGGAAATATAATGTAGAATGAGCTCTACAAAAGTGTCCCTCAATAAGCTTATTTGAACATCCCTTGAAGTTCTATATGTATAAACATAACATTAATTGATGTAAGAATAAAGCTATTTATACCATCTCAACTGACTATATCTAAGGAACAAACAGTTGATTTGTATATAAAATATGAACATGGCAATATATAATGCAAGCTAATTTATTTGCTGATCCCTTATGATTCTCACCTAATATTTTGTTAGTTGGTAGCTTAAACAACTTTGAAAAACTTACACCAACTAATTACAGGCGGCACTCTTACTATCACTTATACCGTCTGAAATTGTGGGAGAAGCCATACAAGCGGATCAACTATATGATGCTGTCAATGTGATATTATCCCTACAGGTAAAAACTACTTTTAATTAGTATTTATATATAATTCATTAGAAGTTGATTCGATTTAGTATAATCACGGGACTTTGTTCAAGTTTTTAGGCCGCGAGTGTTGTTCTCTTGTTTGTCACACTGTCTGACATACGGATCATTGATCAAGTTGATTCTTGTCTTAATGTATAGTCGAGATTCAATCATTATAAATATATGCCTGACAATATAAGTCTGACAAGAAAACATTATCAACGTTGTAGAGCCATGCTTCCATGCGTGCGTTTTATAAGTTTCCAATAAATTTACTCTTTGACACAACAGAACAGTACTGGAGGATTTGCATCGTATGAACTCACAAGATCCTATGCCTGGTTGGAGGTGATGAAGCAATTCTGTCCTTTTCAATTGATATTTAGAGTACGTTAATTACATGTGGTTAATTAACTTTTTTGAGAGGATCTGACACAGTTTTCAATCCCAGATGATCAATCCAGCTGAAACATTTGGAGACATCATTATTGATTATCAGTAAGATCCAAAAATACTTTGTTTTCTGTCGAAAACAAATAAAATAGTGGCACAAAAGATCTTATGACATTTTATATCCTCATAAAAAAATATAGGTACGTGGAATGCACGTCAGCAGCAATTGAAGGCCTTAAATCATTCATGAAATTATATCCAGGACATAGGAGGAAAGAAATTGAAGCATGTATTGCAAAGGCAGTTAAATTCATCGAGAGCATACAACTACCTGATGGCTCATGGTAATATGTTTCTCTTAGTGAAATATTAGAATGGCATTAAATTAATATGACTAGATGTGATTTTTAATCTTAGTGAAATATTTGGTAGCCTAAAAACAACCCTGATTTGGATTACGTTTAATCCTATTAGGCTCAACGTAGTAGGATTATGAATCCCACCAAAAGGTTGGGGTTAAGTTGGATTGGTGTTATCGTCTTTAATCAATGTGATCCTGCTAGGCCATGTAATATAATAGCATATTTCAATTAATCTAATCCCTTAATCATCTGTACGTAGTACCAAACACATCACTCGATTAGCGTTATCTTCTTCAATCTAATGTAATCCAATGCGATCTAACTCTACCTCATAATCCAATCCAATTCAAATAAGCAAATATGACCTTAATTATATCAATCAATTAATGTTGCAGGTATGGGTCTTGGGGAGTCTGCTACACCTATGGAACATGGTTTGGGATAAA
The DNA here is from genome assembly GCF_002207925.1 of Prunus avium. Next base: position 274,878 of record NW_018922218.1, on the reverse strand, counting down.
GGGGTTAGTGGCTGGCGGTAAGACCTACCATACTAGCCATAGCATTAGAAGTGCATGTGATTTTTTACTGTCCAAACAGCTTGGTTCAGGCGGCTGGGGAGAGAGCTACCTATCATGCCAAAACAAGGTAAGGATCAATAAATTTTGGGAATCCATATATGTTTTAGTAAAATTCTAATTATCTATGTTCATTTCCAACTCACACCATTGGGTTGATTTGTTGAGTTTAGGAGGTTTTTCTGTTTAGTTTGTGACTATTATAATTCAAGGAAGGGGGGGATGTATGATTGTAGCTATAAAACCGACAACGTCCCTTTGTCAAACAATTTTGCATCTTATGCTAAGGGATTGTGACTTACTTAATAGTTCAGAACCACATTCTGACAACATAAGCTGCCAGACTGTTCGGCAATTAAATAGTTTCGATTAGACAATAACAACATTTGCTGTTATATATTATATGACCAGACTATCCGTTAAGAGAACATTTTGAATTGTACAATAGCGGCATTATGCTATTACATACAAATTTGTAACGGTGTCTATTCTTCTGTGAGTGGACTAATAGGTATACACAAATCTCGAAGGGAACAAACCACACATAGTGAATACTGGATGGGCAATGTTGGGTCTGATTGAAGCAGGCCAGGTGTGTTGCAGTCTTTGTGTTTCTCCTACAAAACCTATGTCTAGAAATAGTAGATAACAATTTACTTGTTTTGTTTGGTTTTATTTTACCATTTTTGACTGTTTAGGCCGGGAGGGATCCGATCCCCTTGCATCGTGCAGCAAAGCTGTTGATTAATTCACAGATGGAAAATGGAGATTTCCCACAACAGGTACATTAACTATTAGTTTAGCAGTACTTTTCTTCCTAATCTCGAAAGATGGCTTAAATTTTCAAATCTCCGTTATGCATAACACACTATTTGTCCTAAAATACCACATTTTTTTTTTTTTTGGACAGCAAATCATGGGAGTCTTCAATAAAAATTGCATGATCAGTTATTCTGCCTACAGAAATATCTTTCCCATATGGGCGCTTGGAGAATATCGCAATCGGGTATTGGCATTGCTACCTTATATATGTATAAATCAAATTACCAGAAAATGAGTGTTTAAATGCTCATGTACAAACAATCATGTGTTTAATTGGCTTTGTCATTTCCTTTTTATGTAGATATTACGTTGGTTAATATGATGTATATATAATAAATGTTTCATATCCCAGTCCAAAAGAAAAATAATCCATCTTGCAGGGCAAGGGTAAAACTATTCCATCTTGCAGAGGCAGAAAGTTACAGAAGATAATAATACACTGCAAAAATCTGTTGATCGCATTTGAAAACTATAGTACAACTGATTTTTTTTACAGAAGATGTGAAATCTTCACCATTTCCCTAGACATCTGCAAATATATAACTCAACGTCTTCCCTGGAACTGAGTCTCCATGGAAATAATAACTCATCGTCTTCCCTGGAGGAACTGAGTCTCCATGGAAATAAACATTTTCAGTTGCAGAAGTTTGCAACTCTCAAGTCTCGACTCATAATCAGTCCTGGCTTCGATTAACAATTGCCAAGACAGTTGATCGAATGAAAAAGCAAGCATAAACTCTGGCCAACTTGAGAATGCAACAGAAATATTATCTATTACACGGAACCGTTCCTAAGCATGATACAAAATTGGGGATGGATATGTAGAAAATCAGAAATACATGACAAAATTTCAGGGCGCTCAAAACCGTGAGTTGCTAAGAAAAGCTACCACACAACTAGTGCTCTGAAACAAATTTTCTACTTTCTGCCATGTTTTGCTTTGAATATCTAGGAGCTTTCTTGCCTTATCCTGCAGTCTTGATTGGCACCGAATTGTTTCGCCATGGATCTGTCAAGGAAGAAAACAATGGAAAAAGAAAGTTTAAACAAAGAGTTGAGGGCCACTGGAGACCAACTGGAAACTTGCAAATTTGAGGATTTTACTCTTGATTCATAAATTTGATAAAAGATCACTCATGCCAGTGACTTTTATAAAAACAAACCAGTTTGAAAATTAGAGTTCTTGCTTCTAGGTCTGTGATATTGGAGTTTTGTCAAAGCTCTAAAAAGCCTCGGACAATGCTACAACTTCATTGATAGAAAAAAAAATAAGAAACAATAGAGGAGAAGTCTGTACCTTCAGAAACACCTTGATGACAGCTTGTACGAAGTCAAAATTGTTTCTGCATGAAGTCTCTTGTATAAAATAATCTAGAAGCAGTTCGATTGAAAATAATTCTGGCCTCTTTTCAGGTTCTTGCTCATCATCATCTACAATCTGAAGCATCCGAAGTTCCATATCCAGAGTTGATGGAGATAAACTTTTGATATAATCAGTAAATGCTGAAACTGCAAAAAATACACAATTTAAAGATCATCATGTCTTTTGCACAGATCTTACTGGAATCAAGAAGGAAACCTTTCAACTGAATCACAAATGAAAACTAAAAGATAAGATATTTACAATTCTTCATTTCTGCAGATGAGTGAAGAAGTTGCACAAATTGCGATGGTGCCAGACCAGACTTTATTCTAGTGTCTTCTACTTCATCACCCTTGGCTTCCTCTTCCGCTGACCCACTGGGTTTAAATAATATATCTCCAGAAAGAGAAGGGACCGAAGGCAAAAAGAAAGGAGCCCTTTCGGGTTTTTTTGGCGGTTCAATCGGTTTATTTCGTTCCTGGACATTGCAGAGATGCAACATAATTTACTGATCAATCACCAAAAATGTAAAGGGCAAAAGGACAACCATAATTCACAAATGAGGTCAAAAAGTCTGAAACCAATCAATAACCAGCAGTAGAAAATACCTTTATGATGTCTAAATTGATTAAGCTTTGCCACTGGCTTTTAGGTAATAGTGAGAGAGTAACAAGATCTGGAATTTGCAGGTCACGAGTTGTAAAAGCTGAAGCATCTTTAGCTTGTGGATTCTCCGCAATAGGCTCATCAAAGTCCTCATCCTGAGAACCTTTTGTTGAAGAGACAGATGGTAACTTAACACTCACAACTTCCTTTCCACTTGCATAAGAATCAACCTTAGAAGCTCCAGAAAACATTGATTGATTTACCCTGTTAAGGTAGCCAGGTTTAGAATTTTTTGATAAATGAATATCCCAGTCAAAAATGAGGAAAACAAATAAGAAATGCTACTGTATTAAAACTACCATCAATTGCATGCTAAATCATTCACTGTTAACATAATTAAAAATTTCAGGTTCACTTGGTTGCTACGCTAAAACATGATGCATTTGGTCGAGGCAAAAGACTAAGGTTCTATGGGTTTGTAGTGACTTGGCTGTAATCTGGGTAATTTAGATGAGAGGAATAGGAGGGTCTTCGAAGATTTTAGAGGCGTAGGGGTGGAGGAACACTGGGAGAGAGAGGTTTTCGTCGTCACTGTGGGCTTCTGTTTCGACAAAATTTAAAAGATTTGTTTCTTCTGTAATGTTGAAGTGGAGGGCAGCTGTAGGCTGAGTATTCATTGGAACTGTTTTTCCGACTCTATATGCAATCACATTTATCAACTTCAACCACCCACAAAAATTCACTAGCTCCCTTTGTGGTCAATAGATAGGAAGACTTACCAAAGATAGACCCCATTTTGATCAACATGGGCAGTCGCTAGAACATCCATATTTGGTGACAGAGACAATGCTGTTATAGACACATCAACATGCAATGCATCTATTTGTCTTGCTAAAATAACATCCCAAACTCGAAGACTTCCATCCATACTGGATGACAAAAGCCATTTTCCATCCTCACTAAAACACATGTCTGTTACACGATCCGTATGGCCTTCAAATTTACGAACAATTCTTGAAGCCACAACATCAAACAAGCGGATGATTAAGTCATCAGCCACAACAGCCAAAAGACCTGAAAGTTTTTTGAAATGATCACAATATTATCCAAGGCATTTATGATACCAAAGAGCTGAACAAAACACGTTAATGTGACAAAAGAATATCAAACACTAGTTACCATTCAAACGATTGTATACAATCTTGACAACAGAACACCCAATTTCCCATCTAGATTTTACGTCACGTCCCTTGAAATTCCAAACCTGCAGGTCAAAACATGTGACGAATGAAACATTCAACACATTCAGCAAATTTATTTCTTCCATTTATTTGGGAATAGCTTAGTTGAGCTAGAGCAAATTTGTTCACTGTGCTGAGCCTTTATAGATCAAGATGAAAATATATACAAGAGAAAAATGTATCTTAGTGCAAACTGTAATATCTCTAAACATACAAGCAAACAAGGTTTAGGGCAGCCCCACCACCATCAGCCTCATAAACCATGAAATCCCCACCCTTCAGCATCGCAGACCTTGTATTCTACTTTGTGGGGGCAGTACGAGTAAATCCGACAGTAAGGTAGAGCGTAATGTTTTGAAATAAGAAATACAAACTGACCTTTATGTCTCCATGATATCCTGCACTTATCATTAGAGTATTTGTTGAATCACAAGCAATTCCAACCACTTCCCCATCATGGGCAAAGCTTCTTCTTCCTGACGTGTCTACATAACTGCCTCGGCTCATTCCTGACTGAAGGTTGAAGCGCTCAATCCAACCATCTGCTGTCCCCAGAATGGCGAAATTGCCACATGCACTGATGGCACAGGCCTATCACCAACAAAAGACAACCATTCATTAATATTGTAGACTGTTTGAAAAGGATGGTGTACTACACAAGTCTTTAAGGTTGCATATCAAATAGTCATCAGAACTGGGTCTTTTTGTCAGGCTATTGTTATCTCATAGATTGAAAATCATCAGGAATCATATGAATCCAAAGAAAAGCAGAAATTGCCAATCTGATTATTAAACCTTGTAAAGATGGATGTTATAAATCTTGTAAAATATTGACCACAAGGGTCACAAAAAAATGAGCAGTATTGAAACAGATTGAAATTCTAACCTTCACAGGACTGGGATTTTCTGGTCTTGGCTTCAGAATATGCTCACCAAGAACAAAGTTTTGAAGTCGCCACACGTATGCCTGTGCAGTATCCATATGGCATGTAACCACATTGCACCAATCTCGCTCTCTTATTTCAGCTGAAATAATTTTTCGTATAAAAATTCAGAAGATTAGACAAATCTTATAGATAAAAGAGTATAACAGGTCATTGATGCAATCTGAGAAAATGCCAAAATGAGAAAGGAGACAACTCTGAAACTGATTTCTCAAATTGAATAGGATTTAACACCAGTCCTAGTGACTTTAGCTATACTAAATCTATGGTTTTGATATTTAAACTTCAGCAGCAATTTTGTTGAGGTAGAAGCCAAACCAAATTTCATTATATTGAAATATAATTTTCAATGGTAAATTTTTGTCAGATAAGTGTTGTTTTGGTACTTTTTGGATTTCTGCTAGCATTTCAGTTTACTTTTTGTCAGAAGAAGTCTTATTAAAATGAACACAAGTAAACATAAAATTACACATACAAAAGGACCTTACCACAATCAAAAGCTATCACAGGCTTCAGTTTTATCTCTTCTTCCTAGAAGGTGAGGAAAACAGAAATTAAATAGTTAATCCATCTGCATACTGAAATAGCACTATTTGTCAATTGAAGATTGGCACGATAAAATATATACATAGCCATCATGGACATTTCTATAAAAGTCTAGCCATGGTACATGGCTGTGCATAGTGTGGATACTTCACTAATCCCAGGAAATAGACTAGCTTAGAGCACAGTAAATACCCGAGGTCGATAAAAAATTTACACATTACTTAACACTCAACACACAGAGTATCCCCATCACTTAACTATGACATGAGAAGGTTGAGACTTGAGACACTTCAGAAGGATGTAAAATATTTGGAACGGAGAGGGAGGGGAAAAGGAACTAAATATATACCTAGTCCAAGTAACAAAGACTATAAATAGTGCACTAAATACCTAGGAAGATGAAAACCTAGTGTAAGCATTTCATGGATCCATCTAAGACATTTTCTAGTTTTGAACATTTTGAAAAACATGGAGAAATGATCAAGCCCTTTTCTAATTATCCAAATACATCCAAACTGAAAACAATAATAAGTTATTTTCTCCTTTATGAAATCAGTAAATAGGGAATAGAAAATACCTTCATCCTCATTTTCTTTGCTCGTTTGGATACGTGGCGTTGAGAAAGTTCTCTACTTTGTTGATCCTAATAACACAATGTAACTAAATTACAAACACTAAACAGAACCATAAAAAATAATACGAATAGTTGTTTAGACGTTTTATACTAATAGCTCAATTATGAAGGGGTGTGTGATAGGAATTACAAAGGGTACACATGGACCAATCTTGATCATTGGTTTGACCAAACGACCAATATTAAAACACCAACAAAAACCTGGTTTTAAAACCCTTGACCTGAGTGCATTAAGTTTGTGACCAGTTACAAATTGTGACCCATATCTCCAACCTTACTTGATTGTATGGCCTCTCAACACTTCTACTCAAAAGAGACTGACAACAAAGCTGTAAGATATATCTAGCATCAGTGTTCTTTCATAGGTTTGGCATAAATACAAAATATTTGTAATCTTGTCAATGCACCTTCTTTCTAAATCTACATGCTGCTGGGTAGAAAGAGAACTTCGGAAAACTTTTGAACCGTCCAAGTGTAAATATTGCAGATGGTTTTCTAATTTGTTTTAAAAAATCCATCTTTTTATCATTCTTCAAAACTGACGCAACTCTCCTTTCTTTTCTTCTTTTTTCAACAATCAGCCACCAAAGTCCACAAGAATCAACCTTCAACTCATACTCCCAGTGCACACATATTTCATTCATCTATCAAAATCTGCTTTCATTCTATAATTTTACAGCCTTCGCCTACAGATGGGGGAAAGGGTTAAATTGCACAATCTGTTGTTTTCACCCAATTCAAGTGTTAACTTTAATAGAAAAAAACACTGTTCTTTAACCAAAACTTACACTTCCAGCCATTGGCAATCCAACCTCCAGACGCCACTAAATCATACTTGACTTTCCTCTCATCCAAACATTCAAAAATTCTCAAAAACCACAATCACCTAATCCCATCACTCATCCATGGCGGTGCTCCTCACCTCATTATTGTTTTATCACAAAAAGCAACAACAGGATGAAGACTACCAACATGGAGAGAGAAAGAGAGAAAAAGATGAACGGTGGCTGGATGCTTGGTCCACATGACGACAAAGTGTGGGGTTGAAGGATAATCTTCAGCGTTGGTTCAAATGAAAGATCAAAATTGGTCCATGCGCACAATTCATTGTGCATGTGAGAAAACTCAAAAAAATTCATCCCCGGACATACACAAAGAGTCATACAAACACCACAAAGAGCGGATGTGAGGAAAAGAGTGAAAAGATAAAAGAAAAAACATTTCCAGTTCTCTTCTGAGAACTTCTATAAAAATATTTAACTTAAAAAACACAAAACCAGCATTCAGAATTTGATGCTGACTGAGTCCAAACCTGGATTACAGAGAAAAGGCGAAAGGCACGATCCTGACCAGCAGATAGAATGTGTCTCCCATTTGCATAAAACCTAAAATTCATGAAAAAGATTAATAAAGAATGTTGAAATGCAGCTAATTTCCTCAACATAAAGCAATGGAATAAACTTCACAGAAAACCAAAGACTTTAAAAGTGATCTAGTGCACTATTTAAACCAAAAGTAGAGAAAGTCCTCAATTGTTGTGTAGAAAAGCAACATGATAAGGAGCAACAGATCATGAAATGGATTTTGCTTCAGATATAAGCACCACAAGATAACAAAGACATGACAGATGCAGGTCACAAGGTCAATGGGCAGAAATAAGCGAATCTTGTAGCACAATGGCAATAACAACACTAGCAGAAACTAAAAATTCACTCTCCTAAAATCAATATGAAAAGCACTATACCTGATGCATTGTGGAGGAGCACTATGACCACTTCTAAAGCGTAAAAGACGAGGATCTCCATCACTTGTGTCAAAAATCCACATCTAGACGAGCGCAAATATAAATCAATTTTACAGCACAAGAAAAAACAGGGTCATCTTTTGTTTTTTTTTTCTTTCTTGCGGAGTAAATCAAGGTCATACAATAATGATATATGCAAAACCTTGTAATGTCTTAATTCTTCAAATATTAATCATTATAATGTTTAAACTAAGAACGCAGAGTTTTAGCCACAAAAGACATAATATTAATCAGTGTTCTCAGTTGAATCAATGAAGTGAAAAATAATAACAATTCACAAGGAACTCCAAGCCAAAAAAAAAAAAAAAAAAAAAAAAAACAAAGCAAAAGAGAAAAAACCAAACAACCAAAGAGTGACATTGAAGAAAATATATAAAGTGAGCAAAACAAATGGGATCATTTTGCAGAGAGAAAAATATACCATCTTGGCAAAGCTAAAGAAGAAATTCTCATTTGATAATAATAACAAACATTGTATCCTAAGTTCAACCAATATGCATATGTTGGTAGAAGAGCTGAAGTATTTACTTTCTAGTGTCTACCTATTTTAATAGTCTGAAGCAGAAACAGTTCAAGCCGTCATGTCACTCATAAAAAGGCCTTTTTTATTGATGGAGAAGAAAAGTACATTAAACCATGGTTGTAACTTGTAGCTTTCTTCAAAGTATTAATTAACAAATTTCCAATTATAATATCTGATTACAACAATATATTAATGTTGTAATTACCAGTGTATGTTCTCCCTACAGAGTTGGACAAGCAACTAGATGCAAAATATATTTTTATTTATGAAAACCAATATAGGACACAAAATTACTCTTACTTTAATAGAATTGTCTGATGATGAACTCATTAACACGGGTTCATTCACAAAAAAGTGAAGTGAAAGTATGGAACCATCATGAGCATCTCTTATAACTGATTGAAGCCTTCGTTTTTCAAGATTCCATATGCTTATGACACCAGAAGAACCTCCAGAAGCTAAAAGAGGCTGCCCATCTAAAAAGGAGGAATAAATAACCATAAGCATTAACTAGTCACCAACTTTATAGATAACCATCAAATATAACAGTTGTAACTCATTAATTTTTCTCTTTTCTTCCATAGGATAAACATAGAAGTCCCAACGCAAAAGGGACAATTGAGAATTAATTATGCCACATGTTTCAAGATTGATGTCCCTGTAAACATAGAGAAAATAGAAATTTGGAAGATAGCAACAGAAACAAAAATGGTACACATTCCAAAATTATTGCACAAGTTTTAATTTAGGAAAAATGTAAAGGTATTAACTGATAGAGAACCTAAAATCCCACATTGAGAATTTGAAGCCTTGTATTTTATCCTTCACCCATTGCCAATTGGTTTTTGGTTGGATGCTCTGACTTTAACATGGGATCAAAGCAGGCAATCTACATGTTAGGCTCAGCAACTACATGTGCTCAATATCACCCAATTTAGTTCACCTACATGTTTGGCTCAGTTTTCCAGATGTGAGGGAACGTGTTGAGAAAATAGAATCCCACATCGGAAATTCTAAGCCTTGCCTAACAATATACAAGATCATGGGCTTCTCCACCTATTTCCCATAGGTTTTGGGTTGGATGTTTTGACTTAACATGGTATCAAAGCATGCAATTCACGTATTTGGTCCAATCCTTTAGCCAAACATAACCTACGTCAACAATTTAAGCTGTCCATATGCGGTGGGACTCACGTCTTCGGCTTAAGTCCTGACTCACATGTGAGAGGGCACATTGACAGTATAGAATCCCAAATCAGGATTTCTAAGCCATATGTCAGAGTTTATAATATCCTGTGCCTTTCCACCCATTCTGAGGGAAGAGGCCCAGGATAGTATAGTACTAAAACCCTTTTTATCGTTCTATTTTTTGGTAATTAAGAGCAAAAGAGAAATACTTCTACAGTACCACACAGCAACCTTCACAGCACCATGGTAAAATAGGAATGGACAGCCACTAATATAAATCAAAAGCCTGAAACTCTTACCGGTGCTGAAAGATAAGGCAGTCACAGCACCGCGTGTCGAATGAGCAAACGTGACTAGCTCTTCGTCATAACGAATGTTGTGAACATGAATTTTTCCATCAGCACAACCAACTGCAACAACATCTAGTGCGGGAGATGAAACAAAACTGCAGATAGAAGATTTCCATCCCTTGAACTCATAGAGTTTTTTCTTTGTGCTGATATTCCAAAGTTGTAGAGGACCTTCTTGACTCCCAATAATAACCTGTACATATTATAAAGAGGGTTTCATCTTAAATTGGAAGGGAAAAAGAGCTATACATGAATCTTAATGACTGAAAATTCATGGTTATTTTGCAATAGAGCTTCTTTGAGAAAAATGCAGTTACCTTATTTAGGTAGGTATCCGGATGCATTATACAGCTAGGACTAAAATTGTTCTCTAACGTGATATGTCCGACGGGAGAAAGATTTTGATCAATTCCTTTAAAAGCCCATATAAATAGATTGCCTTCAATATCAACACTTAGGATATGCTCTCCAAACAATAGCAACGAATTGACCTTAGCATTATGGCTGCTCCATGTTGCTACCTGTTAAAGAATTAAAACTATAGTCAAACATGAAGTTCAGTCCATCAGATGCTTCTGATAATAGATGCAGATGGCTGCCCCGCACCACATTATTTATAATATTCTATCTAAAAGTTATGAAATTAGGATACCATCTCTGTCATAAGGAATTGTAAAGTTACAACATTGACCATTGGTTTGCAAAACCACGACTTCCATTAGATTGCATTACTCATTCACTTCCGTTAGTTTAATCAAATTTTCCCTCCTTACTCAACTTTATTTTGCTTGCTTCTTCTGTGCCGACAATTTTTGTATAAGATCAATACAGGAAGTCACTCTTAACTAAGCTAGCATACAAAAGCATCAATCCAATTCATTGAACAAACAATTAAGATGAAGAAGGACAAATGGAAAAAGGAAGAACTCTGAAACCCACAAACTATAGCTTGGGATTTAAGACAAGGGAAGGGGGGCAAATTTCATTCCTTTTAAACAAACTTATTGACAAAACACTGCCCACCAACCTGATGAGCTCGCTTAAAAACAGCTATATCATTCCCATACGCAGCAAATGTATAATCACGGTAGGAAGCAAGAGCTCGAATCTTCTTCGGCAATTGTGGACCTGCATAGATTTTTTTATTTATTTTTAAAAGTTCATATAATTACACCGCATAAAACTATGAAAGAATGCAGTATAATTTTATTTGGACGAAGAGAAACTAAAAAGAAAACTAGTCAAGACAACATCATCCTGCTCCTGAAACATTGAAATTGCTAACTTTGCACAGCCCAAAATCAAAAATAAAGTTACAACTCCGAGCTAATTCACAAATTCTATAGAACACTACGAGTTAACATCAATTCCCAACACTAAAATATTGTTAATGATTAGTAACTTACCAACAAGGACCAGACTGAGCTTTGCGCACTGCATCGAAAGACAATTTAAGGAAAAAAATAACGAAGTGAGCATCAAAATTGTAACTTAAATACTAACGAACGAGATGAATAAAATAAAATAAAAATTACGTTGTAAATTTGGAAGGCCTTCCCGACGCTGACAGTGACGAAGGTCTCAGTGCCGAGCCTCTGAACAGAGAATGGCACAGAGCTGGTTGTGTAGCCGATTGCTCTGAACGGCTCGAATATTCCCATTCTCTCTCTTTTCTCTCTTTCTCTCGTATCCTAGCTATTGCATAGGGTTTTTCTGAATCTTTCCAAAAGACAAATAGAGAGAGAAAGAAATGGAGACGCTAGGGACAGACAGAAACAGAGGGGGTTTAGGGTTTTAGGAGGGAAGACACAGACGATAAACGACGTGCGTTTCGAAAGATCCGAGTTCCCTTACCCGTTGGCATTTGCCCACTGGAAACAACTGGGTCGGGTCTGGGCCGAGCCCAATATAAACTTCTTGAGTAAATTATAAAAAAAAACCCCTGAAAACTGTATACTTTACACCAAAACACCAGTTTGGCATTGTTGTGCTGTGAAAATAATCTCTGTCAGATTTGCTGTGAGAGAAATCAGCTGTAAGAGAAAGCAGTTTGGCGTTTGGTAAACTTTTTGTTAGAAGTATTATTGGTACTGATTCCAGCATAATTAGAAAAAAAAATTGCAGCATAATCATTAAACCCCGCGCCTCTTCGAAACTGATTCCTGCATAATCAGAAAATGAAAGCACCTCATTAGCTGCTTTCCCTTATAGCTTTCTCTCACAGCAATTTTTAACAATAAGTGATTTTCTCATAGTTTACCAAACAGGCTGGGCTTCCCAAAATTTTTAAAAAATCACTTATAACCCCAAATAAGCAATGCCAAACCGGCACTTAGAGAGACAATTTAGGAAAACAAACCCTCAGTTAGCCACTTGTCATTTTCTATTTGGTTCTTAGTGCCTATTTGACATTGCTTATTTGGGTCCATAAGTAATTTTTTTTTTATTTTTTTAAAGCTCACCTTGTTTGGTAAGAGATAACAACATCACTTATTGTGAATAATTGCTGTGAGAGAAAGCAGCTCATTAGGTGTTTTCATCTTCTGATTATGCTGGAATCAAATTTGAGAACGCACTATACTTTTATGAAACTTTCATAATTCCAAAAATACCTGCATTTAATTCCATGCCCGCTCTTTTGCTCGCTCGTTTTCAGTCTTCACGCCCTCTCTTCCCAAAGCTCTTCTCTTCCATTTGTTCTTCTTTTTTGGTTGTTGGATCAATTGAAGTAAAACCACAAGACTCAGGTAAGATACACATTAAGTTTATTTATTCTCAATTTCATTATTCCCTTTCGCTTTAATTTCTAGGGTTTTTATTGCTGCTCTGTGATGAATTTTGTGTTTATATTTGTGTTTGTATTGTTAAGCCAAAATCAAGATTACTCTCTGTTTTTCTTGTTGCTTTTACTACCTACATTGTGTTTGGTGTTTAGGGTTAAGTAAGGGTTTGGGTTTTAGGGAAAAGAATGTTGTTACATATCGCTTGGCAAATTGGAGTTTTTAGTCTGGCTTTGGGGGTTTAGTCATTTTGATGAGCCTCCAGTTTGGCTTAGTTCTTTTCTAATAGATGATTTGATAGGGTTGCTACTTTTCAAATGGTTAGTGTGGCTCAGTTGTTGTTTTTCTTGGGTTTTATCCTCTCTTTGACAACAAAAAAAAAATATGACTATGAATAATTGAGAGTTCCTCATTGTTCTGAAGTTAATTGGAAACCAGAAAAACTAATTCGAGCATATGACTTTTAGTTTACTTTTGTTCCACTCCAATATGGAGAAGGTCAAAATTCATCACAAATACAAAAGCACAACACAAGTACTCTTAAATACGTATATAGATCCAATAGGCATAAACATGTTTCTGCCATTTTATTCTTCTTTAGTTTATGAGTCTCATGCTTTTGCAGGGTTGATATACTTGTTCAATTGAAGGTCAACTCTCCCATATTGATATGAAATTTTTCCATATGTCTATCAACTTATGTACTGATATATGTTATACAAATTGTTTACAAAGATTACAATAATTTCGTTCAAACTACTAGAGAACAGGGGAAAAAATCGAAAGCAGTTTGGTATGTTTCTCGTGTTTGCAACATTGGTAAAATAAATTAGATCAGTTTTATTTTTTGGGTGCATTTATTAACCACCTTGCTGTGTTTGGTTTTTGGGGTTAAGTAAGGATGTTTGGGTTTTAGGACTTGGGTGGTTTGATATTTGCAAGGTTGTCAGGGTGATTGGGGTTAAGTAAGGATGTTTGCAATGTCTCCAAGGAGATCTTCAGTCAGAAGACCACCGCGCAAAGCAGCTGAGTCTGTTCATTCCTACAAAGAAGTTCCTCTCAATGTAAAATTGCGTAGAGCAGAGTGAGCAGAAGGGAAGCACCTGAATTTTGAGAATACCAATGAGTTGAAAAGCGCTTGATTAAAAAAAAATATAAAAAAAAAAATAAAGAGCATAAATTAAAATTTATAAAATAATAATAATAATAATAATAATAATAATAATAATAAAGGGCAACTTTACGCAATGAGCATGCAAAAACGCCAAAAATTAAAATCAAGGTATCATAAGAACAGCACCCATCCGTTGGATCCAACTGCTGGGGCTGGGCCTAAAGGCAATGGCTTCCTTCGTGGTTGTTTGACCAAATCTTTGACCAAAATTAAAATCAATAAGGAAAACTCTCCCTCTCTCTCCTACGGCTTTCTTTGATTCCAAGTAACTCTCGGCTTATAAATATACACTCTTGCGCACTTCACTTGAACAAGAACACAGTCTTCCTCCTTTGGGCAAAAGTTAAATCAAGATTGTGTGGTTCTTTGAACGGATCAGCAGTGCAAATGAACACGTCCAGCGCTGGGAAATCCGATTCTTTGACAACCCTTTTCAGGTTTTCAGGGAATTCACTTCGGTAAATCGGTGTCATTCGACAAGATTGTGCGGTGAAGGTCTTTTCTCTATCTCTCTCTCTCTCTCTCATGGCTAATTCCGGAGTGAAACAACTGCTCGGCTTCCGGTTCCGCCCCACGGACCAAGAAATCATCGGCTCCTTTCTCTACAAGATGGTGGGGGAGAAAAAGCCTCTGACTTCGATGCCGCCATACAACAAGGTTATCCACAAGTGCAACCTCTTCGGCAACAAACGAGAACCCTCAGAAATTTGGAGAGATTACGGAGGAGATCAACTTAAGGATCAAGACTTGTACTTCGTTTCTGAGCTCCAGAGAAATGGTTTGCGCATCCAACGCAAGACTGGCCTCGGTACTTGGAGCGAAACCGAAACCTACCGAAATGTTAAGGATGAGATGGATGAGATTAATGGAAAATCTAATCTTGATGTTATAGGGAGAAAACGGAAATTCCGGTATGAGAACGGGAATACTTCGGAGGACCACGCCGGCTGGCTCTTGGATGAATATAGCCTTTTCAAAAAGGCTTGCAAGAACGGCACAAGTAGTAATTGCTATGATTTTGACGTTGTGATTTGTCGGCTGAGAAGGAAGGGCAATATGGACAAGTCTGGGAAAAAGAGGAAGTGCTCGTCTCAAGATCAATCAAACAAGAAGATGAAAAGAGATCAATCTACAAAGGAGATGAAAACTGAAAATTCAGTGGGGCCGCAGATTATGAATGATGAGAGGAATCAGTTGATGATCAACGACAGTACCACTTGTGATCAAGAATATTTAATCGACACCAATTATAAAAGCGTCAACATTGATGAACTCTTTGCAGAACTAGACCGCGAACCGCCATTGTTACACTCGCAGCAACTGCCTGAGATTGTTGAAAGCCAAGAAAAGCCTTTTGTTAATCAATTTGACGGACCAGTGGAAGCAGCCACCAGCAATCTGAGTAATTTTGAGTATAATAGCGATGAACTAGTGGGATTAATAGGGAATGTCGATGATCATGAGGATCCGAATTTATTCTTCGAAGTTGATGAACTATTGGCAGAAGAAGCAGAGCCTTTGCCAACTTCTGAGCTCAATGATGTTTATAATGTGGTCAGCCAACCATTAGACCAAAACAGCTACGGGTCCAATTCCTTAGATATATTGTACTAGTGTAACTGGCTGTAAGTTTAGATGTAATTTTTTCATGAACAGGCGAAATATATATCCTTTATTCTATAGTAAACTATGTGTTGATACTTGATAGAATATCCTTTATCATGGTTTTGAATCATATTGCCTCTAGTGGTTTTTGCAAAGGGAATGTTCGTTTGGTTTTCTTTGCTTCTTTCCTCCCTCACTAAGTTTCTCTGTAATGGATATATTGGTAATGTATTATGTAATTGGAGACAAATGCAGAGCAACAATGGCTTCTTCCCTACCTAGTTTATAATTGCTTTTGAGTTTTCTTTTAAACCCCTAAATTAGAGAGGAAAAATGTCATTCAATTTTAATTGGGTTAGTTTTAAAATATATGAGACTAAATACAAATGCCTTTAGGCCTTAATCAAGACCAGATAAATAAGACTCCACTTAGCTTATTATTCGTACAACTTTGAAGATTTTCTGATGATGCTTCAATCTTGAAAGAGCTGGTCACTGCAACTTCCATTTTTAAGTAGTCAGCCTTTTCCTCCAAATCAGGTCTGCCATCATGCATTAGTGCTGCTACTTTGGAACTCTTTGATTCATTTCCAAAAGCACTACAGTCATCTAAACCAACCTCATGAACAGTTTCCCCAAATACCTTGCAGGAAGCGTTGTTTGCAAGCAAGGTTCCATTCAAACAAGATCTGGGATTAATATCCTTCTACTCTCGTATGACACCAATATCTCAACTGAGATTGATTTTATCACTCTTCAAATTATTCTGCTCTACTCAAGTATCTTGCTGGCAATAGCTTTTGTCATCTTCAGTCTGTAACTGAGGGACACCAGAGCAACTTTCAACAGGTGAGTTGCAATCTTTGGTTCCGAAATCTTTGGGCTCAATTATGTCTTGTATCGTAGAGCCACCCTCAACTTGCACTTTCACGTTTAGCTTGGACGTGAAATCCCCCACACTATCCAATTTCAAAGAACAGTCTTGACAATGAAGCTGAAAGTCATTCCTTGACTGTGAGTCCAGGTTGTAACTCTCAACCGCTGTTTCGTTGATTTCAGATACTGCATCATCCACATTCTGGGACTCCAATATTTCTGCAACATTAGAACTGAAATCTAGCATACCATGTGGTATTAGAGAAAAGGGTTCTGGAAACTTCTGATTCACTTCTGCAGGCACCAGGTCCTTCTGGTTCTTTTGAATCAACACATTGAAGAACATTTTTCTGCTGGGATTCTTCAGGGAAAATACTGAATCCATCCAACACACAACCATTTAAGTGCAATTTATTTTCCTGGAAAACCTGTTCTCCAACATAGCAGGAATTTGGAAGGTCTAGCTGTTCAGGTTTTTCGTTTCCACAATCAGTTATCACCAGTTGACAATTTTCTGGAGCTGAAGTGCTCAGGTCAACATCACTCATTTCATCTATTATCCTTCCACCTAAAGCCAGCATTTGTACATCTTCCACATGTGGTTTCCTACTCTTTGTGTTAAATCTACTACCATCATCTTTTGCTTGGTTTTTAAATCAAGAGTCAGACAAAGCATCAGTCTTTTTCAATTTAGATGCACTAGAATTTTGGACCTTTGGACTCATATCTGCACCTTCACAGATCTCTTCAGAAACTTGACATTCCTTGGTGAAACTACCCATGTTTTCCCAGATCATTTGATCCTCATCAGAAATTTGGTTGCCTTCACAGGTCATAGGTTTAAACAAATCAGCTTCTGCCCCATGCAGTTCAATGACATTATGATCGCTGCTTGACTGATCATCCTATGATATTAAGACACTACCAGAAGAACTTGCCTCTTCTTTGACTACTTCAACAGTTTCAGGTGAAGCAGTCTCACTTTCTTTCCATGTCAGGTGTTGTTGTCTCATATGCAAGAAAAAAGAGCAGTAAGAACGCTACTAAAACCAGTATTTGAATCCCACCCAGGTGGTAATGATGAGTTTTTCTAATTACCTAAAGTTCATAGTCATTGGGCTTTGGAATTTGAAGCTGAGCAGATATGTTCTGTAGCACAAGTAGAAGAATATGAAGAAGGCCAGATTCATTGCCTAACTCAACTCTAGCTATAGTTATCACAAGAAATGGAAAATGAATATATTACCCGAAGAACTATGCACCATTAAATTTTCTAACGCTAACAAGTTCAGTCTTAAGGCATCAAAGTTGAAGTGCATGTTCTCTATAAATTTGACTGTTTATGACTTTCTACTCCTGCTCAAGATACGATAACAGAAATGATAAATAGACACCGCACTGACCTGATTTGCTGTTAGCAGCACTCTCCTACTAGAATTTGATCCCCGGGCACTAACTACACGTGTGCAAGCATGGCTGCAGGGTTCTCCAACATACTTTACATACATAAATACATTTACAATTGCAAACATGCTTGCAGGCTCCAATTGCATTTGCAACAATGGTTAAACAACTATAGCTTTGATAAGTGACTGATAGGAATGCCCCCAACAAATTTTATTAAGCACAACGCAGAACACGCACAAATGCAGTCCAATAACACAATCTTGACAGCTAAACTATATGAGCTGCAACTGCTTGTTTTCAAATCTTATGAAAAATCAGATGTTAGGTACAACTATTGATGTATTCATCCATGGATTGTCGATCCCCATTCAATTAAATTAGATGGACGCTTAAATATGATATTCTATCATGGGTCAAATATACATATATATGCCAAAAGTTTATCTAAATCAGTAAGATATCTTCCAATTGTCAACATTCTGTCAGGTGTGTAAAACTTCTCCAACTATTCTTAATTATTTCAGAATAAGAGGAAATGCCAATTGGTCTTCCAAGTCTAGTTCCTTCCAGATTCTTCTACAGTTATCCTATTTCTAGTCTAGTACTACAAGAACAACACTCTTGTTGTGCATCATGGATAGACAGAGAGCAACAGAGGCCCAATCCACACCACTTTTCCAAAACCAAGAAACAATTGGAGAAAAAGCCTAATTGGTGACCCACAGCCACCAAATCATATCTAATCAGACGTATTTCCTAAAATTCAAGCTTAATTAAAAATACATAAATAATAATATAAAAAAACAGATGATTTGATAAACCTTTTCTTGAGCCAATTTCGGCAGGTTAGGAACTTCCTCCACCAATCAAGCTTTGGTCCGTCGAATCTCCACATTCGTTGCAACCGCCACAGCCCGATTACTCACCCATCTCGGCTTTCTGCACATTTCAGCACACAATCAAACCCCAGGCACTCAAATATTTCCGTTTCCCCTGTCTCTCCGTTGCTACATTTTCTCGGCAACCAAACATAAACAATGGAATGAAGAACAGACGAGATTCAAACAAACCTGAAGAGCAGCTTAGATTTTGTCGTTGACGCCAGCATAGAGACGAGCGAAGGCATCGTCGCCATAAGGGTTGAGGTCGCGCTGCTTCTCCAAGTCGTACTTGTCGTATTTCTCGTTTCTCTCTCGCTCTCTCGTCTCTGTGCCCTTTGAATTTCTATGCTTTTCATTTTTGGAGAAGGAAGGACACGAAAGGGCGACTTCATTCAGATTCTTTTTGGCGGGTACATATCCACTTTCTTTTTTGGGTTTTCTGGTTTTGCCCCTTAACTATTTGCATATTGTCAGTTTAGCGCTTAACAATTTTTTCGGTAAATTAAAGATTCCAAATGTTTAAATATAGGGCCTACCGCCAATTTTTAAAAATTCTATCCAAATTTCCATCCAAATTAAAGGTAAACTCGTAATTTTAAAAAATATTTAAAAATATATATAATAAAAATTTCACGATATGTTAAATCTATCGTAAAAATTCTATCCAAATTTCCATCCAAATTTCCATTTTACGATAGATTTAACATATCGTAAAATATCCTACTCTAATTCACAAATTAATTGATAATTTGTCTAGTTGTCTGATTCTTTTCTTCTTCTCTTTGTTTTGTTATATATCTCAATGTTCCCTCTCAATCTATTCACCATGTCTTTGTTTTATATAGCTGTTTCTTATTTTATACAGTAGTGTACATGTCAAATGAAAATGTTTTGTGTGATTTCAGTGAGTGAAAATAGGAGGATGACAACTTGATTTCTATTATATATGAATTTTTCAAGTGAAGATGGCCTAAATGACATCTAAGGTGAAGAGATTGAGAGAGAGGTTGATGCACACCAAGAAGATGGTAGCACAAAAAATGGAGGCATTGAGAAATCATATAGCCGCCAGTTTAATGAGTTCATCTACTTAGAAATTGTATATGATTCCTTATATATGACTAGCTTAATTTTTGTTAATACCATATTATTGACACTTTATTTTTTTTATGATACTTTATTTGTTTTATAATTAAAATAATTTTTAGAGTGTGATGGAAACATATTTCACACAAAAAATATGTAAGAGAAAGTGAAAGTAATTTTTTTATACCAAACACTTGAAAAAAAAAAGTCATTTCTACATAGGGCCCTTTTTAGTCATTTCAACATAGTGACCTTTTTAATCATTATACACAGATAACAACACCTTCACACAAAAATTTACCAAACACTCATAAACTGATTATTGTACCAACATCATCTTTAACAAAATATTTACCAAACGCTAAATTGCTTTTTTCCACAACTGATTTCTCTCCCAACAAATCTGATATCAATTATTTTCATAGCACAGCAATGTCAAACTAGCCATTAGTGTGTATTAGTTTTTCCATTTAAAACTACAACAGGAGATTTCTCTAAAATACTGAACTTGAAAGACTTTTCTCTATATGTGAAAAGCCCAAGTTTCTTTTCATTTGACTGATTTTATTTCCGCCCAACCTTTTGCAAAATTTCATTAGAGGATATACGTGCAATTCAAGAAAATACAACAAATAAAAATTTAAGCCAACTTGATCACCATGGAGGTTGCAGCCATGGCAGTCGTATCTTACTGAAAAAACAATCAATCAAACAATTCTACGTTAGCACATTGACCTCCAATAGTTTGACATGTTACGTTGTTAACTTTGACGTTCAAGTATCATGACCGATTCAACATGTACAAGGAAAAAACACGAAACCTTTAAGATATTTATTGATCTGTGTACGAAATAGTAGGAAATCTAAATAAATCTTCAACACTTCCCATTTCTTGTTGCATCTTTTCCTTTTCTTGAACCAACGATGTATACAGAGTGTTACAAGAAGACTGGATAAAAGTCCTACAAACAAAAGGAAGATAAATGAACAGAAACGCGTAAAAACAAGTGTCTCAAGTCAACTACTTGGACTCATCCATGGGATCGTTACGATTACAAGATTCAGATCTTAAATCCTCGTTGTCTTGCCTCGACTCATCAGACTCTGAAGCCTTCGAAACCGAATCCTCAAGTGCCTCAAGAAAGGACAATACAGTGAATTTGTCTGCAAGAAAGAGGAGAAAAGTAGTTAAAACCATAAGTAACAATACCATGGATTATCATGATATAGAGTTATGTCATTTGATATCATGTTGAGGTGCTCACAAATCCTCAAGTGGATGCAAAATACTGGAAAATAACATCAGCATCAGGCCCTCTAAAGTGTTTCAATTTAATGAAGTTGCATATGGCCAATGTGATTCATCCACATGTCAGGCCAAAGGAACTTTAAAATGGAACTAGAATTGTCTGAAAAATGCTAGTAGATTGGGTAGTCATTTTCCCATTTAGAGGTAAGCTGATAGTCGAATTGGGGAACCTTGATGGAGAGCAGACTTATCTTTTCTGACACAGCATTTACCACAAAGGAAGGAAATAAGAAAAATGGATTGGATAGTATGGATGGGGAGTTTGCTTTCCCTCCTGATTTTAGTATGGCACACAGAAGGCAATGGAAAAGGGAAACTACTGATGTCTTTAACATTATGTTTCTTTACTTTTTTGCCTTACCAAACCAAAATCTAATCTGACGAGGTCAAGGAGTAAAAATACAAGTCATAGCATTTCCATCTTCCTTCCTGCTCAGTAAAGTAAATCAACCATTGGACGGATTTGAAATGGTGGATCTAGGTGGATACCTCACTCACCCCTCCAGTTTTCCACTTTCATCCTCTGAGATTACCAGTCTTACTTCTACTTATCCCTCCGCCCCTTCTTTCCCTCCTCTATTTCTCTTCACAAATGGTAATGCAATGGCTAAGATGCATCTCACAAGTAGTTGATGTTTCTCACATGCTATTATGTCTTATTGTCAAGTTTCAGAAGTTCGCCCATTGACAGTATCAATTTTTTATATAAAAAAAAGTAAAATAAATAAATAAATCATTCAGTAAGTATGAATATAATAGAAAACCACAAGATTCTGCTGATATGGATTGCTTACATTTACTTGGGTCAACACCAAACTGAGACAAATCTATCTGTCCTGTTCGAAGTACCTATAAACATTTAGGGAAAGATAAAAGAAAGTTTAGCATGATAATGATGATAAAAGAAAGAAACGAACAACCTTCATTAAAAAAAACAACCAAACAGCATTATAATTCCAAAAGATGACATTTTAAATTCTTACATAAGCAAATGAATCCATTTGTTGGCGGAATGGTGGACTCTGCAGCAACTCCAATATATCCTCTGGAGACCATTGACCCTGCCACCTCAACCAAATCAAACAATGGCGCAAAAGTAGTGTATAACAAAACAGAGAACTCAAGTACCAGAATGATGCATACCTCAGGTAAGTAAGACTCTAAACGCTGCTCTAGTTGCAATGTCTCAATCAATGGCATAATCAAATCAGGTTTCAATATGTCCCCCAAACTCAAGCCTAGCCCAACAAAAGACAAGTCAAAATGTTAGATCCATATCATATTTTAAAGAATTGTTAAAGATACTCTAGTACAATCTATGCCAATTGTTAGAATTTTAAATAATGATTGACAGGTCCCAATAGAGACGTTAATACGAAAATTAGGGATTAAAATCACTTTAGATCCTCTGTGAATGGTCCAAATTCACATTGCCACCTTGCCTTTAAAACTCTCAGTTTTGTTAAAATCATTGAATACCACCTGAACCTCTGTGATCAATTCTGTCAGATTCTGCCATTTAAATTAACCCAATTGTGCCTCAATTACCATATTTACTTACATCAGAGCAAAGTGAACTTTTCCCACACGTAACTTGATTATTCTGCCAAACAACTAGGAGAAAGGCCACCACAAGGAAGAACGAGAAAAGAAACAGGCTAGTATGGCAATATGCAAAATGAACATTCCAGGAATACCGCCCACCACGTCATCCTTTTTGAATAATAACACTCAATAAAGGGCCTAAACACTGAATGAAAGGCATATACAGAAGCACCATAATCGTTCGGGGCAAAGTGTTCATAAAAATTGTTATTTACTGGCTGAATTAAGGAAATAGATGACCTCCGATGCTAAAAGCAAACAGGGTTAAAAATATGAACCCGGTCGTAGAAATTCATAAATACGAACCCGGTTGTAGAAATTCATTTATCTTTCTTATTTCTACCTAGTATTTATGAGTACGCGTTCTAATCTATTTTGTAATGGGGATCAAAAACACTTGATTGTGCCACGTTGAAGTCATTTTTAAACATTAAGGATTTCACTACATATTCAATCTTCCACAATATTGCTACTTCTTTTGAATAAAAAATAAGAAGGGCATTTTGCATTGAAACTATGCAATATATTAGATAGTTCAGATAATGAAAAGCGTAAGAAATTTCCTAGATCAAGGCAACCTATACATAGCAAATCACAAAAATTCGGATGTAAGGCATTTGTGTCCATTTAAAACAACACCAACGATAAAAGATCATGATCTCACCTTCATCTGGATCCAAAGCAGTATCTGCAGATGACACAAGAAGTGTCAGAAGGCAGAGTAATTCAACGAAATGAGAGAAAAGACTTATATACAAATGTATAGTATAAGGAGAAAACTTGATACCTGCTGGGTCAATATTGCTTAAGATTCTTTGAAGATCTTCCAATTTCACTGGGCCAGATGAAGAAGTCACATCGCTACTTACTTCTGCACCGAAGTTTGGTTCCACCAATATTCCAGCTCTGGAAGACATAACATTGATCATAACAGAGTAATGTTATGCAAATTCCAAGAATACACAGAGAAAAAGAAAAAACACACATTTTCAAATGAAAATAATAAAGGTATTGTGCATGCAAGAGATTAAGTATATCATCATAATAACTTTCAGAAACAAACAGTTTGTTTTTAAATTCAGGAACAGTTCAAATCATGAATCAAAGACTTTATAGGACTGTGTAGAACATATGAATGAAAACAATTACAACACAAGCACAAGCTGGAAAACCACCTTGAAGGTCATGAAATATAGTCCTACAAGTTAAAGGAAGGATAATCAAAATCCTAATCCCCATTCCCACTCCCCAACTATACCTCTGTGACCAAGGACCCAGACAAGGGACTTCTGGAGCTTAGAAAACTTGGTACATAGTTACTGGCCCTGTACTATGTGCATATCCACAACAGTCATCCAACCATCAAGTGATTGATGAACAGTTCGCTTAGAGAATGCTAATGTTGTCAAAATGAAAAAGGGGTGGAGACAAGCCACAATTTCATGCATTATTAAAAAATAACTTACATCATTACGGCAAGCCCAGATGCAGCGCACTCTGTAAAAATCTTAATAAAGGTTGCCCATGTCCCCGATACTCTCCCCAGCTTAGCTTTCTATAAGGGGAGTCCGATCATAACAACATAATTTTTTAACATTACAGTGTGTACTACACCAGGAGGGGAAAATTTAGTTCCTTGACAAGTCACTAGGAGTCGAAAAAAGGTCAATAAGCTCACCAGCATTTCTTAAAAATACAATTGCTTTATGTTTAGCCATTTCAGCCTTTGGAATCATTGAGAATTTGCTATTATATTCTGATACAGATTTTTCATCTTGTAAAGTAATATTTGATGTCAACCTATTTGAAAGAACCCTAAACTTATTTGACATTCCACTCTAAGTCCGCCACTCATGTTTTATTACTTGTTGTGGAGTTTTGTA
>NW_018922218.1:196054-250074 GCF_002207925.1 Prunus avium | reverse complement strand
CCCCCCCCCCCCCGCTCCCCTTTCCCTCTTTTGGCTACTAACAGGACAAAGGTTGCAAGTTTCACTGCTATGCTATGACAACTTTACCTTGATGAAATATCATCTTCAACCATATCTTCAGAAACTTGTAGAGGAACAGAAGCATCAGGCCCTTCTTCATCAAGGAACTCTGCCAAAGCAGCAAGATAAACACAATATAAAACTTGAGGCGGAAATGCAACAAAACAAAGACTGAACTTTCAGGTTTTGAAAGTCAAAGTTGAAGCCTTCATAAAGATTTTCTGTAGTGAGAGATTTCACATTTTAGGTAATGTTCTACAATGCCATATGATGTGATACGATATGATATGAATACCTATCAAAAAATATCATGTCATTAAATGTCAAGGACTGGAAGTACGTGTCATGTACATAATTCAAATAAAGCTTAATACATTGCAGAGGTGCAGTTAACGGAAATTTCTTTTTAAAAATATATAATAGAGATAATGTTAGTGGTAGCCTAAAGCAACAAAATGAATTTGACATACCTAATGGTCGATTGAGGTAGTAATTCACTGAGCTACACAAGTGTGGGTCATTTTCAGCTTTAGGCTCCTTAATATCATATTAGCAATGAAAGTTAGAATCTTATAAGACTTACACATTGAATGGTAAGAAAAGAAAATAGATTCACAAGAAACCAAACCTGCATCCAGAAGAAGAACTTCCTATCATCAGTGTTGAACTTCAATAAGTAAACCCTTCCTGATGCTTGATTAACCTTGTGAACCAAAATTTATGATTTGAACATTAGATTTTTGGGAGGGGGTAGATCTGCATTACAAAAATCCCAAATAATCCTAAATACCTTTTCAAAAACTGCCTCATCAGGAAAGATGATCTGATCCTGTGGTATTTTTGTTAAGGAAATTTTAGCAAAAGTATATAAAATAACAGAAGATAAATATAAACCGAAAGAGTAAACACACAAAAATATGGAAATAGTGAAACTGTGAAGTGAACAAGAATTACAACAAAATAAGGACGTACAAATATAAGAGGGAGAATTGAGCAAGTATGAAAGAACAAAGACTTAAAAATAATAATAACAATAACAAAAACAGCAACAACAACAAAATACAACTAAAATAATAATAATAATAATCATAAAGGGCTTAAAACATTTCAAGAAAAGGAACATGCATAATGCATTTGTGAAATACAAAGTTCCAACACTACAAATCAAGATTAGAAACTGGAAAAATATTTTTGAAAAAATGAAAAATAAACCAGGATACATCTTCAACAACATTTTGGCTCCGATCAAGCCACTGAAAATGCACCAACCCCTCATCACCCTGATACAGAAAGAAGATGGATTTACTCTAAAATGTTGTGCCAGAAATACTTCAAATAAATATTAGATAGAATGGATGTCAACTTCTGAAGGCTAGAATTAGAATAATGAAATACCTTTGCAATGCGAACAAGTCCTTTACGGGTATCAGGCGCAACCTTTTTCCCCTCAAAAACCATTTTACCAGCACGAAACTCCAGCATAATTTCCTGCCAATAGATGTTAGTTTGATGAAGAAAGTCCAACCATGACACAGAAAACAAGAGATGAACACAGAAACATGTGTGCACTCAAACACAGACAGGCGTACATAAAAGTATAGAATTCTGGGCTTACTTGCCTAAAAGTCAATGTTTGAAACTAACACTCTGATGTCAACCAACAACATACCAGCAAAGCAAGAGAAGAAAAGAAATTGAGATAGAAATTGGAGAGTAAACATATAATTTATTTATTTTTAGTAGCAGAATCATAATAGTTGGAGCTTCTGAATTTGTGTACAGTATTGGGAATTTGTATAACAAAATGAAACAAAGAAGGTGAGGAATACATGTAGAAAGGAGAACCTTGTACCATAATGCTACACAGAAGGTGGAAAATGAAAATCCTAAGCAAAGTGTGTAAAGAAGAGAAGCCAATATTTAATAAATTTGATAGAAACTCCAAATTCTAAATATTCGTCCAAAAGGTCCCTCAAACTATAAACTCAACAGAAACTTCACCTGCTCAATGGATATTTCCTAACAAAATTTCTCATCCATCTTCTATTTTATTTCATGGGCAAATAAAATGCAACTCATACGAAAGCCAACGCATAATTGGAGATGTCATTCCTTTTAAAGACCATCCAGAAAACATAAGGAGGTCCTTCCGCATAAGCTAAAAAAACCAATGTTACTGTGACTATCCCCACTTACAAGTCTTTCAACCAACTTGGTGTACTCCAAACTATCATGTTCCAACATAAATTTAATCGTAAATACAAATTTTCACAGCCATAATCAAACGTTCAGGCCCTGAAAGCCTTTCCTCTGGAAAATATTGACACTTGCAATGTTCCATGGTTGTTTTATTAAATAACATATCACATATGGACGAAGTCACAACTATTCTATAGCTTCCAATATCCTGTAGATTAAAACAAATATAGCTACCCATATATGTATATATATTACCTGCATTTGTGGGATAGCTGCGTTTGAAGACGAACCCATAGTTTAACTTCTCTGTTTGCGGCCTTTAACGGCTCAAAACTACAGAATTGAAGGGGTGGGAACGAAGAAGATGAAAATATTGAAAATTAGTAAATGGAAAAAATAATAGAAGTCCAATGCTTTGAATGAAATCGAACCCTAGAGAAAGAAAAAACAGAAACAAAAATTATCAAAAGAAGCAAACAAACCCCGAAAATAAGATAAATAATCATCATAACATCAGTGATAATAATGAGAATGAGTACCTGTATATTGCATAAAAAATAAAGATATTTGATTTCTCGGTGATGAGCTTGTGAGAGTTTTGTTTTACAAAGAGTTTTATTTCAGGATTCTGAGTTGTCAGGGACTCGAGGTCGAGGACGAGTTGGGCTTTTCAATTCGGGCACCAAATCGCACATATTTACTAAAGCGGCAGTCGGTCAAAAAATTTATTTATTTATTTATTTTTAAAAAACATTTAATAAAAAACATTACAATGATGGATTTTACCACCATACAAATCAAATGTAGCATACCATCTAAGAGCATCCACAGTGGGGGGGTGTATTTTCGGGGGTGTAAAGCCACTTTTACATCCCCTTTACACCTCTGGGGGGTGTAAATACGCTTTTTGCTCCAATGAGAGGGTGTATTTTCGGGGATGTAAAGCCACTTTTCTCCATTTTCCCTCACCTTTTTGCAGCTGGGTCCCACCTGCAAGAGATGTAAAAAAAGATGTACAATTGCATCTAAATATACATCTCCAAGGTGGTGATGTAATTATACATTCATATACACCCCCCCATTGCGGGTGATTCCGATCACAATGGGTGTATATTTAACATACACCCCCTTATACACCCCCTACTGTGGATGCTCTAATAGAGAAGGAATTTAAACCAAATACGTGAATGAGAGTGAGTCTTGCCTCTCTTAGCTAGAAAGTCAGCAACTTGATTAGCTTCTTAAACTAATAGTGAAGATTGATTATCTTAGTTTCACTTCCACTTCTTCTTTCATATTTTTCACTTCCATTTCGATAAGGACGTATGTTGGTTATGCTTAGACTCTAAACTGCACTCGAATTAATGTAATACCCATAGTTTGATTTAGTTTAGTTTGATTCGATTTAGGTCTCAAACTAATAACACAATTGAATTAATTAATTTAATGAATGTTTAGGTTCGGTCATTTTTCTTCGATTAAATAAATATTCTATACCATTTATATATCAAAGAGAACTTTGTACCACAGTGGTGGCCTCCCCCCTTCCCCCTGCTTGACACCCAGGTTCGAAACCCCAAGATTGCGTTTGGTTCATGGGAAAGGAATCTTGGGGATGGAAAACCAATTGCTTTCCCATGTTTGGTAAGTCAGGCATGGGAAAGCATTGCCTAGCACATGGGAAAGTAGGAGGGAAAGTGAATCCTTCCTTCCTACTTGGGTTTCACTTTCCCTTCCCATGGGAAAGTAAGACTAACTTTTTTTTGACTAATTTGTCCTCATAATTACAATTTTTATCCAACAATTATTGGTATTTTTTTATTATTTTAATAGGGATACAATTGGAAAATTAAACAAAATTTGTTTTCCATTCCTACTCAAAACAAACATGGGAAAGGAAATAAAGTGATATTTCCGGGTCACTTTCCCGGCATTAACAAACACGGGAAAGGAATCACCATTTCCCATCCCTTGAAAAATGACATGGGAAATGATTTCCCATCAAATTCATTCCGTGAACCAAACGGAGCCCAATGTTTTCTTTCCTCCCAATGTAACAAAAAAAAAAGACTTTGTACAGAAATGGCACCCTAGCCTAGTTGTCCAAGGGTTGTCTTTGGAGAGCAACTAGTGCGACCCAAGAAGTATCCCACCTTGGGCCTTTGAAAAAACCTCTACAGTCCCTGAGCGCAACCTCAATATTGGGCCTATCTTTACTGAGCTGGAGGGGTCCAACACAAATGAATCCTAGATAAGATGGGAGCTTCTATAATGAGGATGCTATTTGAGGAGTTTATTTGAGGAGGCCCATCTCACCATCAAAAGGGGTGTGGAGCCCCCAATGCACCCCCCCCATGTGCTTTGTTTTTTGTTGTTGATGGTGAGATTTCACCTCCTCAAATAACCTCCTCACTCAACCTCCTCATTCTAGCCTTTCTATAGATAACCATTGAAGATGCAGTTCCTGAGCCCAACCTCAATTGGCGAAAGTTAGGCTTGAAGTTAGCTGAAATTGGGCTTGGATATGGCTCAAGTATATATATCTCAATAAATAATTATATTTATATTTTATTCGGTCCCGTTCGGTTAACTGCAGTTTTAGAGGAGATGAAACTGGTCTGAACTGGTCCGGTTCGATTTTTGAATATTTTGAATTGACATTTTTTTTTCAATTCGAATCGGCTCGGTTTTGCGGTTCTCCGGTTCTTATGCCCATTCTGAGCATAATTGCTTCCTGGTTTTGACTGCTTCTGCAAGACTAAAATTGTCATCATCATCAGTGCAGCCAGTGCAGGCTGGCTGCAAGAGAGGGTTATTAGAATTAAAGTGAATACCTCACAGACGCAGACAAACTGCAAATTCTCCATCAAGAAGTAGAATTAGAACTTGACATGGAAAACAAGGTTTTAATGCAGTACAACCACACGGATCCCTGCTCATTTGCGCGTTGGACTACCAAGTACTTACCTCCATCCCTCTTTTTTGCCTTTTTTTATTTTATTTTTTGTTAAATTTAATTATTTTTTAAATATGGGTTTTGGCAGAGAATGCTTCCAGTTCATGACTGCCAGGCCATGGCAACAAGTTATGGATTTTTATTCGGATGTGGTGAAGGACCGCAAGCCCTTATCAGCGTTGTTGGGCAAAGCTTGTTTGAGTAAGAGTAACATTTACAATAGGCTAGAGAGTCTACCGCCATCTCATGATAAGGGTGGGAGGTGGGCACGACTAACATTCAAGATTGTTGTTTCGTATCATGGTGGTTCCTTTGATGGCTGGCAAAGGCAGCCAGGCCTCAACACTGTTCAAAGGTGCTAGCTTTGACAATCTTTGATGCTTTTTTGTACATTGCAAAATTGCCCATGTGGCTTTAACTGTGGTTTTGTTCTTTGTTCAAGTGTTTACGATGTTTGCTCTTGTGTTGGCACTTGGCAGTGTGGTGGAAAAATCTCTGGGAAAATTTGTTGATGAGAGGAAAGCGCAGATGCTGAAAGACAAAGGTTTTCCATTAGAAGGCGCTGCTCTTGTTGCCGGACGCACTGACAAAGGAGTGACTGCCGTTCATCAAGTTTGTTCTTTTTGTACGTTACAACCTCATTCATTGTAACTCATTTAGTTTTAGTTTTAAAAAGATCTGCTCAGGAAGTTCTATAGCAGTTGGTTCATACTTGTCATAAAGGAAAAGAATAGTAAAAGAAAGTGAACCACCAACTCCCTTGCTGAAATAGAGTTGGTTTTAATTCTTGATATTGATGTCATCTGGGGTTGTATAAGGCTAATTGTTTATGCTTTTGCTAGAACAATTTTTCTAAGCATGAGTGATCCTTTTGTTTGCATCATTTAAAAATGAGTCTATATCAATTAGATAACTTATATGTGTTACATTCTTTTGCGCTAACATATGCGCATAATATTTCCTCCATTTTCCTTGAAGCTGTCATTGTTTAGGTACTTGCTACTGGGTGTTTGGTATTAATTTTTCTAAGACAACTGTATTTTTCATTTATGCCTGATGTACGGTAGTCTTCTCCAGTGTTTCTCCATTATAAGATTCTGCCAACTGGCGCATTTGGGGGTTTGCAGATTTTCTAATATTGCTTCATTTGTCTTTTTTAGATACTTGGAGAAAGGATGTCAAATCTCAAGATATTACAGATGCCATCAATAGTGCAGCACCAGGAAAACTCAGGGTCATATCAGTTACTGAGGTGATGTTTTGTTGAGATTTTCCTACAAATCACTAGGTTGAAATCCACTAATCATATTTTGGTTGCTTCAATTCTTTTAGCAAGCTGACCTTGTTATCATTGCTGCTTCAGAACTTTATCTTCTGCATAATGTCTATATTTATTTCTTTACTTTTAATTTTAGTACTCTGATAGCTAGTCTGTCTTACTGTAGGTATCACGTGCCTTCCATCCAAATTTTACTGCCAAATGGAGGCGTTATTTATATATATTTCCATTTAATGATGAGGAGGACATGGAGCAAAGTAATCAGAGTGGAGAGAATGTTCAAAATTTTAAGAGTAAAGAAAATTATCATGAGCATAAAAATGGATGTGATCAATGCAATGAAGCAAATGTTGGAAACTTAGTTATCAACGATAACGAAGACCTTGAAACTCTGAAACCTCGGGAATTCACCGTAAGCAGGGTGAACCAACTTTTACAGAAACTAGAAGGAAAGTTATTATCGTATAAGATGTTTGCACGTGATACCAAACCATCCAGAAATGAGTAAGAATTAAGATTCGATTTTTCATCGGTACTTGGAGGCATATCATTTTTCAGATTATAGTTTTGACCGTTCCTTCGCAACTCCAATTTGCATAATCTTGGCCTAGCTCTTTCAGTGGCCCTAATTTGTATTATTTGGTAACCACTGGTGCATGCACTGCCTTTGACTAGTTTGGTCGAGACCATATTAATTGTCATCCTCTCATCTTGTAATGCACTGGTGTAAGCTGTTGTTTTTCAAAATTCTTATTGTTTCTGTTTGTTTACTTATCTTTCATGCCACATGCCCACAATCCTCAGTTCATTTGTTTCATTGTGTTTGTATATTTATACTGCTCAGGATAACAGAAATAGTGAAGCAATTTTGATGAGATTGAAGTTCATTATAATTTGCATTGGCTTGATTCTATATAGAGGAAAAATTGAAAGGATTATAATGAGTTCTCATGTGTATCCAGCCAGATATATCTCCTGTAATCATCCCAAACCAACTTCCCAACCCGATATATAGGTGCCTGGGAATGACTAGTCTTGTATAGAAATTGATGGCAGAGGTTCAAATGCTATTTCACTGTCTAGGGTCTTTCGAATCAATCATGCTTTCATACACAAGGAAATAACTTTGCTAGCTGAATATCCCCTTAATATTTCCTATCGAAATAATATCCCTTTAATATTGACTTGCCTTAGCAGAGGGAAGTTGTTCTTCCATGTTCTTACAGTATCTGTTTGTCTTTTCAGGGGTCCGCCAACAGAGTGTTTTCTCTACCATGCTCGAGCAAAAGAATCCAAACTACCATGTTCAGTATGAGTTTGCTGCTACTACTAGTCTTGCAAATCTTGTCTCTTCTATTTATATTTTCCTTCTGTGATTTAGGTTTTTTAAGTTCACATCTATTTTGTAGGATGGGACTCAATTATTTAGTTTCTGCACCCATATATACACATGAGACTGACACGAGTAATCATGTTCACTGATGGGAATAACGCGTGCCATAATTTTAGACCTCAATTGCCTCCCTCTCTCAATAATATAGATGGGAATTTGGATGGACAAAGCGTACATGAATAAACTGAATCAGAAAAACCGAAA
This sequence comes from Prunus avium, assembly GCF_002207925.1. The sequence continues at coordinate 241,983 of NW_018922218.1, read as the reverse complement.
AAAAATCATATGAGGGCCTCGCCTCAGGAAGTAAATTCTTGGAAAATTTTCAGTATCATCTTGCAGTTTCTAGTCTTCAAACTTTCCACTATGTGAGGACAGGATTTGAAACCGTTCTAACCAATACTTGCCCTAAATCATAAATATCTTATACCTTAAAGGCATGAGTACTTGTGTCCATAAATGTGTGCTTATAATTTATAGTTAGATTGCAGGATTTATCTGAATATACTGTTTAGAACATATTGGATTAAGCACAATGTACGTGGTTACCTTTCACTTTTCTTTTGAATGGGCTGACATATACATTAAAATGATGTGAAATTGTTCCAAACTATTGTTTAGGTGAGCACAAAATACTCTTGGCTGTGCCTTGCCTGCAATGGATTTGATATTTTATTTGCAGAAATTTCGTAACTCTAATTATATGAGCTTCATGCTCGAATATTACATCTGTTGTTGTGAATGTAGTGATCCAGCAAAATGTATACTTACCCATGAGTGTATATGAATTACTAATGGCACTGTGGTTATGTGTAGGAGCATGAGAAAGGAAGAAGGGTTATGTGTATTGAACTTGTTGCTAATCGATTCTTACGCAGGGTAATGAATTTACTTGGTATAATTGAAGCACGAATTTTTTTTTAAAAAAAGTTTCTTTTTTATTTAATGTCTTGTCTGGTTGGTGGGTTTCCATTTGGTTCTTGCAATATTAGCATCGTTGAATGTCCTCTTGACATCTTTGCCAGATTTTACTAATCCTGCTGGTGATCTTATGGTCTTTTACATATATTGCATTTCCACTAACTTGTATGGGGTACTTCGTAGCCAAAATTAACAAAAGAAAAAAATTGGGGGTTACAATTTTCTGCAGATGGTTCGGGTTCTTGTGGCAACCTCAATAAGGGAAGCAGCTGCAGGTGCAGATGAGGATGCATTGCTAAAGCTGATGGATGCTACATGCAGACGTGCCACTGCTCCCCCGGCACCCCCTGATGGTTTATGTCTTGTTGATGTGGGTTATGAAGAATTTGATCCACAAGATTGCCTCATCTTGAAAGAGTGAATGTACAGTGACATTCATGCAGAGGTAGCTTCCGATCTTTAAAGTGAATACAAAGCATACACATTAAACAATGATAAACCCATGTTTTGGTATTAGATGGAAATGTAATTCATCCGATGGATCTCAACCTATCCAAAACACTTCTTTTATGTAACTACTTGCCGCTGAAATTTTTACAGAAATGTCAAATTTTGTTGTGAGGGCTATTCCAGATTAATTCTTGTGATACTTTCTGAACTGAAATCAAGTCAGTTGTGTTTAGTAAGAGAAGTAATGAAGTGGCTTATTGTTCTAACACCCATTGGGTTCCTGCATTATATTCATATGTCAAAATCCAGTTTGGCCGCAGTTTGCAAATTCTATGAGTTCAGGTCGGATGCCTAAAATCTTATGTCGTTTTGAACCAAGAGTGAAAGGAATAGTAGGGTTTGATGTGAGTGGGGCTAATGCAAGTTTTGTTTTGCAAATGATGTGTTAGTCTGTCATTTATTCAAATTTGAGCCCACTCGGCCTCAAGTGTCATTTATCCAAATTTGAGCTCAATTGTGAACTCATGTCATTTATTCGAATCTGAGCCCATTCGGCCTCATCTAATTAGAACAAGCAAGTCTTTTGACCTAAAAAAATAAGAACCTGATGTTTTTTATTCAAAAGTAGAAGGGGTACGGGAATTTACTCACACACTGATACCTAGGGATTTCGAACCTAAGACTTGGTTTTAAGCCAAAGATATGAAAAACTACCAGGGCTGGGCATGGCTATGATTTCCACAAGGATCATACTTTCTTGGTGGGTTAAACTTATACCACTCACTCCTCTCCGAGGGGACTTCCTTCTTTACTTTTCCCATTAAGACTGATATGTCCAATGATATCATTTGGTGAATGGACTTGATGACGTGTCTCTAGTTTTATTGTGTTTTAATTACCTTCCCATCATATTATTTCAAATCCCTCCATCAGCATCGTCAATTCCATCAATTTCAGTCATGCCTTGATTAACTCCATCAACATCATCAATTCCATCAAATCTCTGTCATGCCTTGAATTCTCTTTTTTTTTTTTTGGTTGTTGTTGTTGTTGCCAAATCTGTCATGACGTGTCTCTGTCATGCCTTCATTATTCTTTTGGGGGAAACTTTTCTCCTTGATTATTGTTATTGTATTTTCCTTTCTTAGTAACATCTCACATGCATAATTTCTGTAACCTTGGTGCCTTGCACACCCTATGAAATACACAATTAATTATTCAATTCCTTTTTAAATTAACATTTTTTTGGTTACCTATAGAATCATCAGATACATCACACGCTACAGAACGAAGGTGTAGTGAACAGAAATTAAAAGGGGTTGATTCTAGAGTTTTTTACTTGCTCTGATAGATTTCTGGTGTGACTTTTTGTCATGTTTTTAGAGAAGCCAATGTAGTGGCACATAGATTAGCTCGTTCTACCTTGTCGGCATTCAATTCGAGGAAACTTTTGTCTCTCCAGTAAATCACCAATTGTTTGAAGAAAAACAAAAATAAAATGAAAGAGTTGAAAGAGGGCTGACAGATATCAATCTCATGCTCAAATTTTTCAAAGGTGGACCGGATAATTCTCATGCAAAATACACATATAACCCATGTTGCACAAAATTACAGGAATTAAGGAAAAGACTTCGTCAACTTTTAGACAACCCCATTTCTCCAATGATCCCTCCCCATTTGACCCTTGTAAACAGCCCTTCCAAACTTCTATTCTTAGCCTTTTTCTCATCTCCTCTTTCTCTCTCATCACTCACTCTTTCCCCTCTCTATCTCAATGCCATCAAAATTAACCACTATCAACCTTCAAATCCTTCTTCACCCGCACCCTGACTCAATTTTTGCAGCGCAGCCCCCTCTAAAAGGGCGCACACGCTGCCCCTACTTGTGCGTGTACGTACAACCCTATTATGCAACGTACCTACACCACCATTATGGAACACCAACAACAACAACAACGTAACAAGAAGAACATCATGGTGATGATGATGCTTCGCGCATCATTGTTGTCTCGTACCATGATCCTGTTCTTCGTTCTTGTGTTGTTGAATGTTCGTGTTGCCTCTTCTGCCGGGGCTTCTGATACCGAAACCCTCCTCAAGTTCAAGGATTCCTTGAAGAACACGGATGGATTGACCAATTGGAAAAGTTCATCCATGCCATGCAAAGGAGCAACGGCGAATTGGGTTGGAATTCGTTGCGATGGAAAGGGGAGAGTTTGGGGTCTGCAGCTTGAGGAAATGGGGCTCAATGGTGACATCAATGTGGACATACTCAAGGACCTGCCTGACTTACGAACCATAAGCTTTATGAAGAACAACTTTGATGGTCCCATGCCTGATTTGAGGAAACTTATTGCCTTAAAAACTGTCTACTTGTCTGATAACAAATTCTCTGGGGCCATTCCTCCCGATTGGTTCGCAGGAATGTCTTCGTTGAAGAAGGTTCACTTGGCGAATAATCAGTTTACGGGGGAGATTCCTAGGTCGTTGACAGGTTTGGACAAGCTGGTGGAGCTGAGTCTTGAAAAGAACAAATTTAAAGGCAAAATACCAGATTTTAGGCAGCCCGCCGGGTTCACAACCTTTAATGTGTCTAACAACAAATTGGAGGGTGAGATCCCGGAAGGCCTTCGGAAATTGGATGCAAGCTCCTTTGCTGGTGAGTCATAAGTTCTCTCTCTCTCTCTCTCTCTCTCTCTCTCTCTCTCTCTCTCTCTCTCAATATCCCCTGAAAGAATCAATAGAAGAAATTAAAGGCTCATCTCATGTATTCTGCTAACGGTGTTTATAATGCATTTCCCTCTCCTTTCGTTCAAGAACCAAACAAAGCGTGGTTTTTTTCCCCATCTTTCTTATTCAACAAGGAGTAGAAAAGCGAGAGTCGAATTTTTGTCATGGGTGTGGATTAAGTTACATAAAGAAAAGTCCGGCGTATCCTTCCTTCTCAGCATCCTTCTCTTAGCTTATGAAATGCCCATTTGGGGTGTTTCATCAAACACAAACACCTTTCCCCCCTAAGGAGAACTTACAGGTTGGTGAGGTAGGGTGGGAAACGGGTTAGGATTACGATAGGTTAAGTAATAAAGCATTGGAGTCATCCTGCATCTTCAAGATTAATACATGAGGAGTTTAAGAATCTGCATAAGAGAAAATTCCTCCTAGCTACCTCAAACATTAATTGATGAATTAGGTTATAAGCCTCTTTTTAAGCAAACCAAACTCATAGAGTGCACATAGACAACAAAATTTTGTTCTTTAAAGAAGTAGAAAATTAACAGTTTTCCCGCCTGAACATGCAGGTAATGAAGATCTATGTGGAGGGACATTAAAAGCATGCCCCTCAAAGAAGCCCGCAACCTGGAGTATCGTGGTGGTTGTGATCATCGTGATAGTAACACTCGCAGCCATTGCTATTGCAGCGTTCTTCATCCTCAGATGCCGCAACAAAGCATCTGAATCATCGATAGAGGCTCCACCGCCATCAACAGAAACTGTCCAGAACAGATCAGTTCGAAACGAACCAGAGCAACAAGCAAGTGCTCCAGGCTCACCCGAAAACTCTAATGGGAGAGAAGTAAGTGGAAAGAATAATAAGGCTGATCAGAGCTTGAAGCTTTCCTTTGTGAGAGATGACAGGGAGAGGTTTGATATGCAAGACTTGCTGAGAGCCTCGGCTGAGGTGTTGGGCAGTGGTTGCTTTGGGTCTTCTTACAAGGCTGCTTTGCTGAGTGGACCAGTGATGGTTGTGAAGAGGTATAAGCAGATGAACAATGTAGGAAAAGAGGAGTTCCAAGAGCATATGAGAAGGATAGGGAGATTGGCACATCCTAATTTGCTTCCACTTGTGGCTTATTATTATAAGAAGGAAGAGAAGCTCTTGATTTCTGACCATGTTCAAAAGGGTAGCTTGGCTGTTCATCTTCATGGTAAGTTCCTTTTAAAACATATAGATGCATTGCACGATCATATTTTCTATACTAGTTGTTCTACAAATAAGTTGATGCATCCTATTATTTTAATAATAAAACTATTTGTATACTGCATTTTGATACATGGTGCTTTTTTTTGGTCGATTACATGATGCATTCGTATGGGTGGATTTTGTCTTGATTGGAGATGTGGTCCATATAGTGTTGCTCCTATAGTAATTTGCATGTTTAATGTTCATATATGGTTATGGACAGTCTTACATTTGTGTTTGAGTTGTATCATGCCTTTCCCCTTTCCCCTCTCCCATATAAGCAATATCACACAACTTTTGGGTATGTTAATATACATCAATCGGTTTTGACATAAAGATCATATATTCTGACCATATTGTAGATCGCATCTCTAATAGAAGTGAAACTAATAATTTCCGATACAAATGAATATCACTTACAATTTGTGGTTGTATTATATCTAGTTTTTTGATAGATAAATATATTTTGGGATATGAGTTTATGCATGGTAAAAATATACATTTGCAAATTAAATGGAACTCGAAAGCACTTTGATCGAATTAATGCCTAATCAATAGTTACTTGGTGTTATTTGCACTTTCTCATCAGGACACCAAACCGTAGGCCAACCAAGCTTAGACTGGCAAACCCGTTTGAAGATTGTCAAAGGAGTAGCCCAGGGCTTACGCTATCTCTACCATGAGCTTCCCAGCCTAGTTGCACCACACGGCCATCTGAAATCCTCAAATGTCCTTCTCAACGAGTCCTACGAGCCCCTCCTCTCCGACTACGGCCTCATCCCCGTGGTGACCCAAGAGCATGCTCACACCCTCATGGTGGCCTACAAGTCCCCAGAGTACATGCAAAGCAAGCGCATCACAAAGAAGACTGACGTGTGGAGCTTCGGCGTGCTGATCTTGGAGATCTTAACTGGGAAGTTGCCCACCAACTTTTTGCAGCATGGGAAGGGAAGTGAGGAGGACTTGGCGAGCTGGGTCAACTCGGTGCCTCAGGACGAGTGGTTCAGTCAGGTGTTTGATAGAGATATGGGGGCTGGCAAGAATAGTGAGGGGGAGATGCTCAAGCTCTTGAACATTGGGTTGGGTTGTTGTGAAGGGGAGGTGGAGAAGAGATGGGATTTGAAAGAGGTTGTGGAGAGGATTGAAGAGGTGAAAGAGAGAGATAATATTCATGGCGATGAAGATTTTCTCTCTTCTTGTGCTAGCGAGGGCGACATGACGAAGATTGTGGGTTGATGATATCATCAAAAATAGTTTTCTTTCTCTTTCTCCATGATCAATCTCTTGATTTGTATCTCTGTCCCAATCCCCCAGGATGAGAGACAACAATGAACTGCTTGTCTATAAGATTTGGATTTATATGCAAGCTCTAGGTTTAAACGAAGTACTTTTTATATTTCATAACATATATAAATTGATTCTAATAACTATTAGTCATCTAATATTAATCATATCCTTACAAGCCAATAAACATTTTATGAAAAAAGTATTGACACATAAAATATTCCTAAGCAAATAGAATTTGCCTTTCACATGTTTCAAATTGGGGGAAGTTTTCCCTAAAAACAGCAATATAAATAAATAAATGTACAATTCTAATTCTTCCAATTATATTGACTATAACCCCTACCTAATGAAAAAGTAAAAATGAATTATATATAGTTTGATAAAAATGATCATTACGTGGGTTAGGCCAGTTGTCTAAGGTAATATGCTTGTCCTCTTGCACCCGAGTTCAATCCCTCCCCCACATTAGAGTAGTTTAGCACTTAGAGCACTTTTTTGAAGAGAATTTTTTTTTTCTTCTATAGTTTGATTCTTGAAGCGTTTCTCCTTAACAGTTTTCAATTTCTCTCTCAATGTTAACATAAATTAAGTAAAAAAACTACTAATGTCGTTTGATCCTAATAATTAGGAGAACTCTGATTCTTATACAACATGGCCATAAAAATGAATTCTCTTGATCAGTCATTGAACAATACAATAGAAGAAGTTGGGTTTTGAATCTTTTCTTCTTCTTCTTTTCATTGTTCTTCAACTTCTTGGATAGCATGGGAGGCTTCTCTAACGTAACGGTACGTAGCGAAGACTTTGATTAACTTTGTTGATGGACTTGGTTAATATTAGAAATGTTAACCGACGGGTCGTTTTGGCATGCATCTTCTCTAGTTAGGGTCAAAGTTAATTGTAATTAATTAACTTCCCGCTAATCATGCTGCATGCATATATCATATATGGGGGTTAGCTCGGAACAGAGTTAATGTTTGTTTTAATTAGCTTCTAGTAGGTTTAATTAAGTACTTCCATGGCCCTTAAGAATGTGAGCGGTTTAAGAGTACAGAAGGGAGAGACACAGAGACAGAGAGCTTTTCATTAAATTTCCTATTTTTCTAATTGAAAGGTTCTGATTTTTTTTTATTTTATAAAAATTTATTTATGTTGTCGTGTCTGCATGTTTGATGAAGAAGAAGTCATCTCTGAATTCGAGAGTTGAGAAGGAGGGATCAAGGAGAGAGAGAATGTCGAATATTGTTGATAATGGAAATCATCAAGGCGCAAGGACAATAGCAGTGGCCGTAGACGAGGGCATTCCCAGCCAAAATGCTTTGAAATGGGCTGTTAATCATCTTCTCTATGGATCTACCCGCCATACTCCTATCAAGCTGCTCCATGTTATTAACCCTTCTAATTCCAATAATAACCCCCATGCAACTGGTATATCTCTCTCTCTCTCTCTCATATGTATAATGCGTGATGAATTACTATTTGTCTAGGTGTTGTATCATATCTCTAAGAGGAGGAGAAATTCTTTGGTCCAACAAGATAACCTCACTCATTCGGCCATGGACGTACACAAGGGAGACCTCTTGCATTAGAGTCCCACACAGGCCCACTCTGGTGGACCCCAATGCAGGGTTCGCCTTGTTTATGTTTTCAGCCGGACGAGTGCGGTGGTCTCACCAGACCAAAGAATTTGTCCTCTAATAGACGCATGACTCACATGTCTCACATAAGTGCAGTGAGTTTCGTATGTTGAGATGGTACAAATAGTAGTATTCTTTCAAGCATGATTGAAACATTTTGGTTTCTGGGTGCCATGGGAACAACGCAATTAATGAAGGGCAAGCTCATGAACCTCCAAACATGGACTTCATGCTTCCATTTCGGTGCTATTGTACTCGCAAACGAGTGAGTTCATTTCTTAACTAGGATTTTTTATTTTATTCATACAAGAAGCTAGCTATATTGAATGATTTGGAATCATAATAAGGAGATCATGTGGTTGATTGATTTGTGCAACTAATTAATATTATTAGGTACAATGTGAGACTGTTGTGCTGGAGGATCAAGATGTGGCTGAGGCATTACTTGACTACATTTCCCGCAATGGCATTGAGTTTATTGTTCTCGGTGCCACTGCTACATCCAGGATTGGGTTTTCTAGGTATACATATAAACACATATATACACATTTTCTCTTATCAGGACGTCTAGAATTTCTTATCGTATGGACGCCATTGTTTCTTTCAGTTTTCCTCTCTGCTTTCCTCCCTGTCTTTTGTACTCATATGCTTCAACGAGCAGCAGTGGGTATACAAAACAAGCTTTAGATGTAAGAAATATAGCTGCAACAATGGCGTCCATACGGTAAGGAAATCTGGACATTCCGATAAGAGAAGAACTGATATATATATGTAAGATTCTGTGTGTTTCTGGGTTTCTGTGTGTTCAAACTCCTCTGATGGTCAAAATATGTTGTTCGATCAGGCGTCTGTTCAAGGCATCTGAGTCTATTCCAGGCAGAGTCCTAAAGTTGGCACCACATTTCTGCTCTGTATACACCATCAAACAAGGTAGGGTATGCGAAGGGCGCGAAGCCTCTCGTCCTCTACCAAACATTCGAGCAGCTGATGAGAGGGCAGAAGAATCTAATCACATGTAAGCAAGATTCAATCTGATTCAGATTCACAACATGACAACATATATAAGCATCTAAGTGTGGTCGTCCGCATTCTGGACTGCACTCAAACTGCTGCTATGAATCTATCTTTTACTTATTTGACTCATGTATTGATTAATTGATTTGGTTGATGCATGTCATTCTCTAGAGGCAGAGCTCCAAGCAACAGAGCATATGATGAGGTCTCATTGCCTGACAATGACATCTCGCTTGGAAGACCAAGTACTGATAGCATATCTTTTTACCAAAATTTTGGGTCTGCTGATATGAGCCGAGTTCTTTCAGAATCCTCAAATTACTTGGAGAGTATTGCAAAACTAGAATCAGATTTTGACAGTTTCGATTTGAACACTCCACATGAACTGTCATCAACTGCCCAAGGAATGCCATTCCTGTCACAGAAAGTATTGGTAAGTTATCTGAAAAAGGATATGAGTAAAAGTCAGACAACTTGAATCATTTGAATGTGGACTTAATTTGGACGTGCATGTGAAAACTTGTACTTGCAGGATGAAATGGAAGATGAGATGAAAAGGCTTAGAGTGGAGCTGAAGCAAACGATGGACATGTACCATACAGCCTGCAAAGAAGCAGTGGCAGCGAAACAGAAGGTCCTATCTACCCTAGAACCCTCTCTAATCTTCCTAGCTACTTAATGAGATCAACATTCAATTAGGTTTTGCATTTCCCATCTAAAAATATTCACTTATGCGTTCACAATCACATAGTTTTACTCTCATGGTTTTAAGGATATATATAAATTCAACTCTTACCTTCTAAGATTTTAGCAAAACAAATTTATGCAAGCATATGGTATAAAGAAGCTCATCTATTTTGTCATTTGATTCATGTATTAGTTGTATTTGGTTTTCCAATAATTATTCTAAATTGAAGTGCTTTCATCTTATTCATTCAATACAGACTATTGAGCTGGAAGAGTGGAAAATGAAAGAAGGGCAAAGACTAGAAGAGACACGACGTGCCCTAGACGCAACTCTGGCAGCTATGGAGAAGGAAAGAGCCAACTCTAAGGCAACAATTTTGGCAGCTGATGGCGGAGCAGCTGAGCGGTTTGCTGAGAAAGAGGTGCAAAGGACCATAAATGCAGATCAGATTTTCAAAGCTCTAAGAGAGGCTAATGATGAAGAGAAGAAAAGGGTTTTGGATGCTTTAGGCCAGTCTCATATAGTTTTCAAATACCAAAGCTTAGTTCATATTTTAGTTGTTTTATTTTTATTTTCTTTGTACTATTCACTATTTTAGTGGTGAACTTGTTTCAACAAGATTTACAGGAGCGTTTTTCTTTGTTTATATGCAAGGAAACTAGTTAGCATTATGTAGGCATTCTGTATCTTTCCTAATTATTGAAGAAAAAGAAATTAAAACCAGATTGTTGTCCAGAGTTTTTTTTCTCTGTCGAAAGATCGTTGTCCTGAGTTTGATCTATATTGAACCTTGAATTTTCTAGCTCATATCTTGAACATGACAAAAGGTTTATAAGAATTTGGCTGCAGTCAAATCTGGCAGCAAAATCTTAAAATTTCTTTTGAAGGCCAAAATATAATGAGGACATATGCGATTATATGGACTATGTTGTCAATCACATATACATATTTTGCTCTGAGATAAGCCTCTTGAAATTCAACAAAAAATTACTCCACGATTTAAAATTACCAAATTAAACTTACGAAAGACAGAATCATAGCCAAACAAAAAAGAAAGAAAAGAACAAATGGCAGCATCATAATAAATTTTATATGACTGTAACAACCTGGCTAGGACTGGTCAGTTTATATGCCACTACAAGAATGAGAGGCTCATCACGTCATATTAGGAAAAGTGTGGTTACTAATTTGTTAATTTTAATATATTATTATTAAGTTAAAAGTAATTATTGTTAGACAACCGCTATTTTACAAAAATCTTGATTGTCTAACATGGTATCGAAGCTCAATTGCAAAAAGCTGTTATGGTCAAAACCTGCAATCTTCATTCCCCAATTCTCTGTGATTTACAAGATGCATTCTGGAGCTGTACTTATATGTTTTTCTCTAATTGCATTTTATCTGTTTCTCCACGTGTCGGAAGAGGCTACACGCAAGGGTGCGTCAAATATACATTGTCACCATTCTCTAACATTTTCGGCTTTTGGAGTTAGTGGTTGTCTAACAAATTAACAATTTCCATATGCCTTGCTAACGAAAATATAAAGATGAATTTTGTTGACATTTCCTTTCTCTCCTGGTCTACGCATGATTATCCATCCAAAAACTCCTGTATTAGAAAGTCAACAAAAAATGACTCACCAGGCTTGCTGTCAAAAAGGCCAGAACCATGCAACTGCCTCAAGAAGACCTCTAGAATTCTTGGGCTTTGTTTTCAACTCTTCTAGATTTTCTGCTAGGACCTTTATGGGGCAAGTTTTTCTAATTTTGGAACAGGCAGTGCATTGAAGTTACAACTGCTCCCTCCACTGCATATATATTGGAAGCCTTATATCCTATAATGTAATTTGACGCCTATTCTATAATCGGAGAGAGAGAGAGAGAGAGAGAGAACAGATTAAGGGTGGTGAACGTAATTGGTTTTTGAGAGAATAACAAAGCTTCTGTGCCAAGGCATTGCCGGTGAGTCATACGAGATCAAGACCTTCCGAAGAGAGCATAAGAGGGTGCCAAGAATACTGAGGTTCTCCATTACGGAATTTTTTCATTCTAAGAGTCTCAGACATCCTTATCACGCTAGCTGGTTTCAGTTTCGTGGAGAGTTTTGAGGATTTTAATTAATTCATTCACAGAAAGAGAAATGGGAAGAGAACAAGCACAAAACAGGTTAGATACGGTGGCAGTGGCAATAGACAAGGACAAATCAAGTCAATATGCTATCAAATGGACAGTTGAAAATATTCTCACCAGGGGCCAAGCTCTCACACTGCTCCATGTTAAACATAGAACTGCAGTTTCCAGCCAAAGTATATATCAGTCAATCAATCTCTCTATCTATCTATCTCCTATTCATGTATATATATCATGATCTTAACTAAGATTATAATAATACCTTCGTTCTGTTTTTCTCATCTTATGCTGCAGCCAGGTGCACGGTTCCTATCTCCGAAGTCACAGAGGAGGCTGCAAAAGCGCACAAAAGCCAACTTGAAGCTCAAGCCAACGAGTTGTTTCTACCGTTCCGCTGCTTTTGCGCGAAAAAGGATGTGAGTCATACTTCTATATAATATCATTACTTTTGTTTGCGCAACGTAGTTTCTTCTCCTTATAGTTTTCATCTTTGCAACAGCTAAAATGCAATGAAGTCATAATTGAGGATACAAATACAGCAAAAGCTCTGGTTAACTATGTTATCAATAATTCAATTGACATTTTGGTACTTGGCGCACCAGCAAGACACGGCCTTCTCAGGTAATTGGTTCTCAACATTCCAATCTAACCTTACCAATGAAGTAATCAGTGATTTAGTGTTATACCTTAGTTCGTGCTTCTTGGAAGACAACGATTAAGCATGCATCCTAAATATATATCTATCTTGTAACAGATTCAAAACTACAGATGTTCCAAGCACCGTGTCAAAAGAGGCACCGGATTTCTGCACTGTGTATGTCATTGGCAAAGGAAAGATCTCATCTATGCATTGTGCTACCAGAACATTGCCCCGTAAAGCTTCCTCGCGTAATCAAATACAGGACCAACCCAGAAAAGTTTTTGAATCAAATTATACATTCAATCACAACCAGCAACCTAGAGGTTTGTTAGGTTGTGTTCCAGCCTCATGTTATATATATATATATATATATTAACTTGTTTTTCACCTCATATATCTGGTTTTTGTCATTACTCACTCAAGTTTCTTTGATCAATACAGCATCAGAGAGGACTCAGTATCCACCCCATAGTATGCTAGATGGCATTGAAATCAGGTAATCTCCGGTACACTGATTGTTTGGGAGACAAAATGTGTAGACAATGATGCTAAAAACAATTAATCATGGAAGAGGTGTACATAGTAACTAGTTAGCTGCTCTCCTTATTTTGTCTAATATATATACACACACACAAACACGTATGTTTATATGTATGTATCTATGTAGGTATGTATGAATGCTTGTTTGTATGTATCTTTGTATTTATCTATGTATATATGCATCCATATAAACAGTATTTGAAGGTTTAGTTTGTAGGTATGCGACTTTTCATTTGGAAATGTTTGTCTATGCTCTCATTCAATCATGCACTATCTGTACTGCCGGGCATGGCTCGCCCAGGCATTCCCTAGATGAAGTTTCAGTTAATGTGTTAAAAGGCTTCTAAATGGATATATATATATATATTTATGTGCAACAACCATAATACTGAAAAAGAGTATGTGAATGCACAATTAACGAAAGGACTAACATAATAAAATATATGCAGGTCGCCATTCACAAGAGCAACAGCTTCAAATAACAAATCATATGAGCTCTCGTCAGAGACCGATATATCATTCGTGAGTAGTGGAAGGCCAAGTGTGGATAAATTGTTTCCTTCTTTCTATGATGGTATGGAATCAGGACCTCGAAGTTCAATCAGCTCAGATATGGACACCATAAGCTCTACATCATCTTACTCAGGACACAAGTTCATTGACATGAACTCTTTGCAACATGAATTCTCATCCTCCTCAATTGAAAGTGAAAATTCATGCTCATCGCGGAATATGGTAAGACAATTTTTCTAGCATAGTAAACTTTTTTGCACCACCAACCCTTCAAGCTTTGGAGCTTTATCACTTTCGTCAGAAGCTAATATACCAGAAATGTTTATCTGAGACAGCTCCCATAGTGTGCCTTCAACAATTGATACATTAAATGACCAATATTTGCCATTGGTTTGAGTAGTTTTAATGCCACGATTCATAAAGACGCACATATTACAAAAACATACACACGGGAATAGTTCAGAATACTAATACTTAATTGCTAATAATAGGATGAAATGGAAGCTGAAATGAGGAGGCTCAGGCTAGAGCTCAAGCAAACGATGGACATGTACAGTACAGCCTGCAAGGAGGCACTCACGGCAAAAGAGAAGGTATTGATGCAATAGCTTTTTTCGAGCATAGACTAAAACAAAGTTTTGGAATCAACCCTAAAATTTCAATTTTTGATAAAATCAACGACAAATGGTGAGTACACATTGATATATGTAATGAATCTTTAGTACTATCCATGTAAGAATGGAATTTTTTTTTTATCATTCTACCAAACAGTGTACATATGACCTCTCTTCACCTCACATTTTCACAACGCAGCCTTGAAAATCCACAAAAAGGTTTGAGAATCATCATCTAGTAGGCCTAATTGGTATAGTTAGCCCTGTCTCTCTCTCTCTCTCTCTCTCTCTCTCTCTCTCTCTCACACACACACACACACACACACACACACATATAGGGACACTTCTATATAGTGTCACATAGTGCATCTTATGCCTCTTACAATTCCTAAAGGTGCTAGCAGATGCAAGTGTATCTAGCAAAAGCTGAAATAACAAAGCTACATGTCCAACCATACACAAAAAGAGATGAATTCATTTGATGGAATATAGATCTTGGGTTTAGAACAACTATTCATCCATAAATTCTAATAACATATCATCACAGGCAATGGAACTTCAACAATGGAAATTGGAAGAAGAACAGAGATTACACGAGGCACGGATAGCTGAGGAAGCTGCATTGGCACTTGCAGATGAGCAGAAAATAAAATGTATGGCAGCCATGGAGGCTGCAGAATCAGCTCAAAGGATTGCAGTACTGGAAGCACAGAAAAGGAGGAATGCAGAAATGAAAGCCCTTAGAGAAACTGAGAGGAAGAAGGCATTAGAAGCAAAAACATATGATTTCATGTACAGGAAATACACAATTGAGGAGATCGAAGTAGCAACAAAGAATTTTTCAAATGTAAACAAGATTGGGGAAGGAGGCTATGGGCCAGTATACAGAGGTGAACTAGACCACACACCAGTGGCAATAAAAGTTCTACGTCCGGATGCAGCTCAAGGACGGTCGCAGTTCCAGCAAGAGGTTGGTGACTTTGCTCATTATCAAACTTTAAGGTTTATAAACAATTATTAGGCAATTCATGTGTTGAATCTGATCATGAATGAATTGAAGATTGAACTCTCACATTGTTGCCAAAACTAGGAACATGTTGTTTGAAAACAAAAGCAGACAGATCCAATGATTTTCTTATGATACTGAAGGGGAACACGAGTATAAAAAATTACTTAAAAAACAAAAAGAGAGAGAATAGACATACTTAAATAGATAAAAAGATAACTTCTCTGGTTTAAGAAGTTGCTCGGGCATCAAACAAAGAGTTGAATCAAATAGTTCTTCAAGTGATTTATTGTACATCTAAAAGTAGTTAATACCAATCCCCCAACCCTTTCAAGTTGTAACAGTTCAATTAGAAATGCTAGGATTATTGATATTTCATACTCTCAAAGGCTAATAAGCTTCATCTTTCTAAGCCATTTATATTGTTTGTGTCTTTCTGAGAAATATATCTGGTAACTCTTAACTATGCAGGTTCAAGTATTGAGTTGCATGCGCCATCCAAACATGGTTCTCCTTCTTGGAGCCTGCCCAGAGTATGGTTGCCTGGTCTATGAGTACATGGCTAATGGGAGCTTAGAAGACTGTCTCTTCCGGCGAGGTAACACCCCAGTTATTCCTTGGCAACTAAGGTTCCATATAGCTGCAGAAATTGGCACCGGACTTTTGTTCCTTCATCATACCAAGCCAGAACCCCTTGTACACCGTGACCTGAAACCCGGAAACATTTTGCTAGACCATAACTATGTGAGCAAGATCAGTGATGTAGGTTTGGCCAGGCTAGTCCCTCCATCAGTAGCCGATTCAGTCACTCAATATCATATGACATCAACAGCCGGAACATTCTATTATATAGACCCAGAGTATCAGCAAACTGGGATGCTTGGAATCAAATCTGATATCTACTCACTTGGGATCATGTTTCTACAACTAATAACAGCCAAGCCACCAATGGGTTTGACTCATCATGTTCAGCGGGCTATCGAGAAAGGGACTTTCCCAGAGATGCTTGACCCTGCTGTTCCTGACTGGCCAGTTGAGGAAGCCTTAAAGTTTGCCAAGATAGCTTTACAATGTGCCGAATTGAGGCGTAAAGACAGACCGGATCTTGGAAATGTTGTGCTACCTGAGCTGAACAGATTGAGAAAACTAGCCGAAGATAACAAGATGTGTGGCATCCTCGGTGGTGGTGAAGAATTTTCACCAAGTCATGGCCCCATTTCCACAATACAAGTGAGTTTCATAACATAAACCTTGCATTGCACTTGAGGTTCATATTACATACAGCTTAGTGAAACTTCAAATTTTGGCAAACTGAATGAGGTTCATATTACATACAGCCTGTGAAGGCTTCACGAGATTGTTAGCTCTTTTGTTTTTGGATATTTTGTGAACATTTGTACTTATTTATTAACTTTTTGGGGTTTTTCTTTCAGGATGTTATGAGTGACTTTGAGCTACCACAGTCTGGATACTATAGCTCAAGCTCAAGGAGGAGTTCAAGGGCATCATGTTATTATGGAAGAAACTAATACTTTCACTTCAAATACAGCTTTTCAACTTCTTCCAAGTTTAATCCAATTTGATCCAAACCTGCCCATAGATTGTTTAGGAAATTAGGACTATGTTGTGAGTCTGTTGAATATGTATCCATAAATTCTTTATTTTTTGAAAAACAAATCTCCTCTTAGGCAAGGCCATCTGACATTCGAGACGTCAACACTGAATACTCTTTTGCAATACACGAGTGGCATTTTGTTTTTTTACAGGAGTCATACTTCAAATATCATGCTCTGATACCATGATAGAGTTTGCTGGTTACCACACTTCTCAAAAGCTTAAACCATAAGGTTGTGACCAACAGTTACTTTATTTTCTAACACAAACATTTATCCAAACTCAAGAGTATGGTTCTACGAGTTCCAGCTCTAGTCCAATTGTCCATCCAGTGGACATAAAATCTGAGTGTCGGTGCACAATGCCAGAAACCTGTTAGAAACAATAACAGATTTTGAAGTCAACTCTATGAGTACACTGATTGTTGGTGCTCTATCACACATAATATCACTAATAGAACCAAGAACACCCTCGCCTCTCGCCTAAATATCAGCGTCACCAAATAATTAGTCCAAGACTCTCACAGTACAGTATTATGACCGCACATACTGATTTAAGGTCTATTTTTATACGTAGCCACAACAGGATGTCTTTGCCAGAATATATCTTGAGCAGGAAATTATTTATTTATATCATCGACTTTCCAACAATTTATGCTTCCCGCGAAAGTGATAAAGCTCAACGGTTGTATCTGTTAATTTAAGAAGGTACTTTTTAAAGTCAATGAAACTCCAAGGAAATCAAAGGGAAAACGATAAGAAAGACAACATAAACACACAATATCTTTGAGTTACAAATAAATATAAAAACATGAAAGAGGAGAAAAGCAATTTGTGCGATTTAAGGTTTCATAGCAGTTTATGTGAAGCATAGAACACGCATCAAAGCCAATAGACAGAAAGAGAAGCTGCAGTAAATAGCAAGGGAAACAGACACGAGGGGAATTAGTTTTGACTGACAGATTAGTTTCAGCATGTGAGATTCAAAAGAAATAGTAGGACTACTCTTACATTTATTTCTTACTCCTCTGAGTGTACTTAAAGTCTGAGTGAATGTAGCATTTCGTTGCAAATTTGGTAAGTTCAGGTTAGCATCTCTAGCATTATATTGGCACGATATCCATCACCAATATCCAACTTCATTTCAGCTTGAACAAGGGGAGCCTACGTAAGACCTTGGAGATCAGGAAAATTTCGGTTATCCAGAATGAACATAAGAAGAAAGTGCAGAGACATACCCATGCACAATATAGGGCGATGCATATATCTGAGCTGCAATTATCATCTTGTATAAATACATGCACTTGTTGAACCAATAGAATGAGAACTGTAACTGATAGACATGCTATTGTCAGCGACAATCCTTCTCTAACAATCGGTCAAACATGTCTTTACACGAAGTGCAGGTCACTGGTCAGTAATTCCAAAAGATCTGGTTCCTCCGATATTTCTTTTTCAAATATACTGAAATTAACTTCCTATAAGTCCATTCCCTCTGACTCTGGAACTCCAAAAATGCCTCTGAGCTTGCATGAAAGTCCCCTTTTCCCAAAACTTCAAACACAAATGGATCTGTTAATATGAGTGGAGAATCATCCAAATTCATTTTATTGAGAGCAAAATACAAATTTTTTCCTAGTCTTCTCTCTAAGTACGCATCAACAACACAACCACAAGTCACAAGATCAGGAACAACTTTCTCATGTTTCATGTGTTCAAGACTCAGATGGAGATCCCAGAGTAGAGACATCCTAGAAAAGGCCAGAGCACGAATATTAAATGTAGTAAGATCAGGGTGGAAACCAGCTTCCACCATTCTCAGAAATTCTCTTTGTAAGCTTTTCATCTTAAAATTGGCAGCGTAGGATAACAACAAAAGGTTCCAAGAAAGATTTCCCAAGTTTCTTCTACCTAGACCAACATTCTTCAGGAGCTCAGCTAATCTGTAAAACTTCCTTTTCTTCAGATACGCAAATGACATTGCCCGGATTCCCTCTTCCTCTATAAGAAACCTAGACCTCTTAAGGCGGCCATAAGCGGTCTCCATCTCAGTCAGAGAACCAAAAATGCTATAGTATCTAATAAAGGCATTACCAGTGGCAGAGTCCAATGGGAAACCCCTTGAAATCATTTCTTTCAATGTGCCTTCCATCAATTCAAGCTGCCCCCCTTTCCCAAAGCAAGAGATAGCCAGTGAGTAAACCTCTGGAAACAAACTTAAATTCCTCGACCTTATCTGAGCCAAAATTTCATTCACTTTTTCGAAACATCCCACATTGCCATAAGCATCAAATAACTCGGAAACAACCTGAATAGTAGGCACAAAAGAACTATGTAACATTTCGTCCCAAATTGCCTCAGCTTGAGGAAAAAGGCCATTGTTCGCATGGCATAGCATCAAAGCAGATAGAGTGGAGTTGCTAGGCAAAAGACCATCGGATTTCATTTCAAGTAAAAGCTCCTGGGCTACATGAGGCATCTTTTGTCTACTTAAACTTCGTATTAGCGGCACACAATCTACATAAATATCCTTGCCATCAAAACACTCTTCCTGCTTCCATTTCCGGATTATCTGTTCTAAGCACACCCCAAATGAAAGGCATTCAAACACATCCATCAAGAAATCTAAAACAATAACAAGCATTACAAGCCCATAAATAATTGAGTACACGCATAAACTGCATGGTAATAATAGTCGTAATAAGATGTTGAACACACTAAAAAGCATGAGAGAGTTTTTTCTTAGTATAACAGAATAATAGTCTTTTTTTCCAAATAAGAAAACACACAAGTCACACTAAAACAAGAAAATTCATGAATATCCAACTGGTGCTATCTAAGATGCAAAGGTGCTGGAAATAAATTATGGGCATTTGTTGAACCAGAATTTGCTTCAAATAAAAGTCCCAATTTCGCAAATACAGTACTTTTTCTCTTTTGAAGTGAATACAGATACTTTTAATTAATTAACTGAAAATAAGCCAAAATCGTCTGTTCATAATAGAAACGGAGACTGACCTTGCGTGCCAGGGCTCGACTCTGTGACTGTGGTTGATGGGAGGAAAAAGAAAGATGCTGTGGCTTGAGAGAACTTGAAACACATGTTGTGCTCAGAAGAAGAGTGCCCTCCATTTTCACACACAGCTGAATGTTGGAAACTGAAAGAAGTTGGAAGCGACGCGTTTTGCATCAAGGCCTTTTCTTTTTCTTTTTCTTTTTCTGTAAAGGGGAGGGAGTAAAGTTTGTAGTTTTGTGGTCCATAAGTATTTGTACTGCTTATTGACCAAAAAAAAAGTATTTGTATTGCTCAATCGATACAGTCAACCAAGTATATGTTATTGTAACATCAATATAATATCTAAATTATCATATTTGGGTCCAAAAGTTAGGGTCTCATCAATCCGGCTGAACTGATAAAATCGGTATATTCATATTGTAATTCTCAGTTTGATTTGGTTTTAAACACAAAAAAGTCAAAAATCGAATCGGACCATATATGATTTGGTTTCGTTTGATTTTTTAGCTTTTATAAACCAGCCTAAACCAAACTTAAAAATGGCAATTTTCTTCGCGGATAAGTTTAAACTACGAGCGATAGTCTATTCTGACTCTCCAAATCCGAACACATAGTAAACAAACTTGCAAAGGTAAAAGGTCTAGTTCATTACCTTCAGAAATAAACAATGACTTAAAACTTCATGCAGCCATTAAAAAAAGGAGATATTTTTGCATCCTAATTTCAAAATCAGGCCTAATTTTGAAATCTAATAAAAATGGAGTCCAGATTGTAGTTTTCATTTTCACTTTCTTTTTTGGGAGATTCACTATTATACCCAATATAAGAGATCAAGTTATTATTATTTTTTAAAAAAACCCTATATGAAATGAACTTTAGAAAAACACCAAAAACTCATTTACAACATAACAAAAAGGTTTTTAACTTCTTTTGAATTACAAAACTGCCATTGATTTTTTAAAATAAACTCAACCCCAAAACCTTATAAAAAAAAACCCAAAACACTCAATAGGGCATCAAAATTAAATTCAATGGAGTCAACTGTAATTTTTTTGGGTTTGTTTATAGAAATTAAATAGTGTAGGATTTATCTATATTATTAGTTCTGAGAATGGATATATGACTAAATATCTCTTCTTTTTTCATGCGAGCTTCGCTGCCTCTCAACTCTCTCTCGCTTCGTTGCCATAAAACACAACTTATGACTAAATTTGAATCATCTTTCGTTTAAACTCAATTTGGAGAACAAGAAGTTCGAACCAAACATTGATAAATATGGTTAGACTGGTCTTTGTATACGTGGTTGTAGTTTTGTGACTCATAAAATATTAACATGTTTTGACTTTAAGCAGTGGACTCTGGAAATTTTGCTGCTATATATAGTGAACTTTATGCATTCATGTTACATGGTCTTATTTGCTGTCGCAATAGAAATCTACAGCAGTTTGTGCATTGAATTCCTTTTCCAATGGTTTTCATGTACACAGTTGTTAATTTTCTGATCAGTCTTCATTTATGTAAAGCATGAAGAGGAAGTTATATTCGCACTCCTAACAGTGGTTTTTATTCGATTTCTTTTGCAACAGACTTGGGGCGCCGCAACGTCCTCTTCCACAAGTGCCTGATGTGCCTGATGCCTGATGTGTAACGTGCTTTTCTTCTTCTTCTTATCTGACAAGTTGACATATTTTCGTGTTCTTGTTTATTTTGTTCCAGATTTGTAGGGCAGTAGCCGCCTATGCCTGAAGTGCCTGGTGTTCTCTTGTTGTGTTATCTGTAGTGCTGATATGTTTTCTCCAGTAGTTCATGGACAGTTCTTCAGTTGTTGAAAAACTTTAATGGAACTATGGAAGTATCTAGTTACAAATTTCAATTGGCTTTGCAGTTTGAAACAATGAACCAATTTCAATTAAACGCTTTGCAATTTTCTTTTTCTTAATTTCTTTTTGCATTATTTTCGCTGAGCTCAACTACTGACAGTAGAATCCACTTTTAAGTGACGATGGTGAGGTGAAATTATACCCACTTTGTCAATATTTCTAGGAACATAACCCCATGCATTGGGCAACTACATCATTCATTCAACCATTCAACATAGCATTGTTCAACAATCCAACTTACAAGTTACAAGGGGGATGTAATCTTTTGTCTTGCAACCCCTTGACAGCCTCATAGGTATCTAAAGCTTTGTTCCTTTGGTCTTTGGAAGTATTGGTCCAATTGTTCAGCACATCATCATTAGTGTGGGCAATGAGACCTTACGTTATGTGTCACTGAAAATTAAGATTGCAATGTTGAAAAAGATGAAATCAAGGCATTTCTCAAACCAAAACATATTACGACTAGTAGACGAGCCAAATCTAACAAACGATGCCGGCATAACTAAAGGCCTTGATTTTTCAACTCAACAGCGATGCAGGCAATACCATCCCTCGTCGGAGATCTACAGGCTATCCCAAACCCAGCCTAAATCCTCAATTCCCTCCCTCGATAGGGATTTGTGCCATCCCTACAAAGCCCTGACTGACCCGAGAAAAACACGAAGGAAAAAAAAAGCCCATCAACCACAAAGCCTCCATCCAATGTGGGAAGAGGAATGCTATTCACAATCGCTCAAAAGCGATTCTCACAGCACTTGCTAGACACGTGTACCCGTTCCCATCATTTCTTTTTTTTAATTGTTTTTTCTCTTTCTTCTCTCGGTTGCCTCCCTCTCTCTCTTATTCTATTACTTTTCTCTCTTTCTTCTCTCTGTTGCCTTCGTCTCTCTCTTTTTTCTATTTTTTTTTCCATTGCTCTCCCTCTATTCTCTCCTCCTCCTGCTTCTTCTCCTTCTTATTTTCTTTTCCCCGTCTCCGTCTTCTTCTCTGTATCTGTCTCCATCGATGGGTTGTAAAAACCCAAACCTTTTGTAACACAAAAACAAATACCTCAAGCTTTAAAAACCCAAACTTCTTCTTCTCTGTGTATGTCTTCCCCCAAATCACAGTTCTCTCCCTCAGATTTCTTAACTTTCTTCTCTCTTTTCTCTCTGTTTCTCTTCTCTCTCTTTTTTAATTTCTTCTTTTTCTTCTCATCTGGTATCCGAGAAAGAAACCCATTTGATGGGTCTCGGAAAAATTCTAATGGAGCTATTGGTGCTGGAGGTGTAATCCGTGACTCTACAGGGGACTGGGTCACAGGGTTTACAGTTAATTTGGGTAAAGGCCAAATCTTAGAGGCTGAGATATGGGGGCTGTTCTTTGGTCTCAAATTGGCAGCTGAAAAAGGCATCCCCAACCTTGTGGTTGAGATGGATTCTGCAACTGCAGTTCAGCTTTTGAGAGAGAGACTTAAGACTTGAGATTAAAAATGGAGGGGAGTGCTGAGGTTTCAGACCAGAAAAATAGAAACAAAAGGGCTGTGCAGGCCAGAGAGCACGGAAGGGAAGAGGAAATGGAGAGAAGGAAGAGAAAAAAATAATAGAATAAGAGAGAGAGAGGGAGGCAACCGAGAGAAGAAAGAGAAAAAACAATTAAAAAAAAGAAAGGATGGGAACGGGTACATGTGTCTAGCAAGTGCTGTGAGAATCGCTTTTGAGCGATTGTGAATAGCATTCCTCATGTGGGAATTGGAGTTGGCTTTCACCTCAATTTAGTGACGCATTCTGTATTAAAGATTTGAGGCCAGCAAGCAATTGCAAAGATGCTTGAAGACACTAATTTTGAAAAACGGGCAATCAGTTGATTCAATTGTACACCATTAGATTAGCCAACCTTGATCTATACGGCAATGCATGGATATGAAGCTACTTGCCGTAAGAAACATGAAACAATTAAATTAGCATATCTGCACATACAAAAAAGTAAGATGTTTTCTATAAATAATAATTCTTACTCTGTATATGCGCAATGGTCCAAACCAAATCATTCAGATTTGAAGAATATAAATTAAAATAGTATAAAAATGACAGGACCATATATCTTGTGGTTTTTAATTCATAGATAGTTAATTAGTTCATCTTCTCTCCATACATCTTAGAACTAACACCAATCGTGTTGCCAACTTATATGAGTGTTCATATTCGAATGCGTTATTTTCTACTTCTAAATTACTATAAGCTGCCTCAGCTGCTCTCTCTTGAAAACTGGCCCGGACGAGGGACGTCGTATTCTCAGTTCAATAGAGCTTGATATCGAGGGAGGAAATATGCTTGAACAGTTTTACCCCACACATGTTCAGATCAACAAATATATACAGGAAATAAATTATGATGCGACGAGCAATGGAGATTTGGACAAGAGTATCAGGGTCTGCGAAACGATTGATGTCCCACCCTTTACCTACTAGGTTCTCCTCTAACCAAGTGACCGGGTCGTCAACAATAATGTACTTAATATTTGGAGGAAGCGCTGCCAAAAGAAATGGATAGTTTATACCGCGTAATTAGAGTCAATTATATTCGAAAATGCGTGCATAAATCGTTATACTAGGATTCAAACCAAACGTCGATGGTATAGGCATATGAGACATCTTAGGCGCCCCCCAATTTCCAGAAATTAAGATAGGTTGGTTCTTCCAGGGCTTAGTGAAAGTGGGTTTGCAAGCAGTGGCGGACCTGTGCAGGCGCAAGGAGGTGCACCTGCACCTCCGGTCGCCGGAAAAATCCATTACAGAAGCTGGAGTTGCACCTCTGCTTCAGACCATAGATGCGCGCAACCTGTTCGACGAAATGCTCAAACGAAATGGGAAGCCTGCGTTGCTGGCTGCGCGCGCGCGCTTGTTTTTTTTTTAACGAAGCTTGGCCAAAACGACGTCGTTTTGGACCAGGCTTTTTAAATTTTTTTTTTAAAAGGCGCTGCTCTTTTTTTTTTGGACCAGGGTTTGTAAAAAAACAGAAAGTAACGACGACCTGGGCTTTTTAAAAAACAGAAAGTAAAAAAGCTGGGCCATTTCGTGGCTTTTCAAAAGGGTTCTATAATTCCTAAGTTAATTGGGTTTAAATTGGGCTTCTATAATTCCTATTTTAATTGGGTTTTAATTGGGAGTCTCTTTATTCAATTGGGTTTTGGAAATTCCTTATTTAAATGGGATTGAGAATTCTCTTTATAAAAGACCAACTTAACATCACCCAAATTCATCAAACCCTTATTTTCTTTTAATTGTACAGTTATGGAACGGCACTTTAAGAGAAATAGTTTAAATCCTCCTTCAAATAATCCGGTTAGTTCAAATCCTCCTTCAAATAATCCGTCTAGTTCCAACCCTCCTTCAAATAATCCGGCTAGTTCAAATAATCCTTCAAATAATCCACCTAATTCACATCCTCCCTTGAATAATTCGGGTAGCTTAGTTGTTTACATTGAGAAAGATATTTTTTCTTGTATTAGTAATGCAAATATAATGCGACGTTTTCATGATATGAAACCTCGTCGGCAACAATTGTAGGTTAATTGTAATGTTATTTTTTTTAATTAATTATGAATAACATTAGTATTGTTTAAATGATAAGGATGTTTAGTTTTTTTTTTTTTTTTTGAGCTCTTAGCTTTTAAAAATTGCACCTCCGCTGAAAAATTTCTGGATCCGCCGCTGCCTATAGGGGGACCAGCTTATAGTAAATATCCCAAAATGGTGTGTATCTGAGATTTTGAATAGTCATAGGAAAATGGAGCAGTTATAGAAGAGAAGAGAAGAGAAGGGAAGGGAAGGGAAGAGCAGGGAAGAGAACCAGGTTCGCAATAGTTATAATCACTGATGTGTTAGATTTGTCCCCACTTATTATTGCTTTCTATATGTTTATATTTTATGTGACAAGAAATGTGAAACCATTGACCACAAACTCATCTTGTCTCCTTTCCTTTGTTGGCTTTTTGCATGGTGGCCTTGGTAGGTTGCTTGTCAATGCTTTCTTATTCTAGGGTATTTGAGAATCCGTCCTTTATTTTTCACAATTTTGCAACTCTGTCTCAAATTCTTCGGTATTCCTTTGCAAATATACCTATCTAATTGAAAATAATCTTTTGTAGGTTGTGTATCCTTTTTCTATAGTTTTCACCACATTTTGTTGTTACCTACTTGATCTGTTCCTAATTGATTGATCATTCATGCCACGCGGGGCAAATGAGGACAACTGCCTCCACTCACCATTTTTTCTACACACAAATCGTCTCGATAAGTCATTTTTTCCTTAATAGTTTTCAGAGACATCATTTTCGCTCACCACTTATCCTTAATAATGAACACATATTTTTTCAACTGCCGAAAGATAATGAGATGTGCACATTTGGGCATATTTTAATATTAGTGACACAAGTATCGTTCAACTAAGTGCTAGTTAATCAATTGATAATAAAGAATACTTGAATGATAAAATACTTTACTCCAATGTCATGACAAGAGTTCAAATCATACCTTTCATTTATATAAAAAACAAATAAATAAATAACGAATATGTACATTGAAAAGAATAAAATAAAAGGCTTACACACACAAAGAATTCTTTTACACAAGAAAAATAAAATAAAAGCTTCAAAACACTTACAGAAACACTAGTTTTATTTAATCAGCAGGTTTTTTTTTTTTTGTAATTTCTCTGGAAAATTAATTAGGGGGCTGTGGAAAAGCCATAAAATACTTTACTGTAAGGATTCAAAAGCAACAAAATATTTTTGGGTGCACCCTTTGCTGCTCTCCCTTTCAAGATGCCAGAGCATATCCCCCCATAGAGGGAAGTTATTAGGTATAGGCACTAACAATGTCAAGTCTCCCCTTCTTTTCTTGGCAAAACAATGGCTATATATGGATGCTTTCTTTTTCTTCGACATGATGGCAACCATGGTCCTTCTGGTTCTAATTAGGGCATGGAAATCAGAGCTGATTGATTTTCTGTAACCGATTTCCAGTTTTGGGCATGGCTAGCTCATATCACCCAATGCAATTTTGTGAAATCTAGGATTGGTTGGACATTGATATTTGCTTGCATTGTTAGTAAATTCTTGTGTACTCAAACTTGGTGCTTCCAATTATTAGAAAATGGTAAGTTTAATTTGCAGCAGGTTTTTCACGTACCATATCATTTGAGACTCAAGTTTGGTGCATAAATTTGGTGTCTCTAGCATTACTGTAAAAGAAAAGGGCACAAATGCTAACAAAAAGGATGATGAAGGTTTAAGTGAGTGGAAATTCATCAATAATTTTTAAGGGTTCTTGCATTTTACCATCAAAGAACACAAAGAACGACCTTGTTAGAGAAAATAAACAATAATATTAACTAGCTTCCCATACACGTGTCAAGATGTTTTTCTTTTTTTTCAATAATTCTTTTCTAAAAGAACTTTTGTTCTTTTTATGAAATAAGAGAATTTTTGTTGGACATGAAATCTATTCTTTTTGTTTTTAGTTATTCATACCGTAAAAGATTATTGTTTTACGTATTTTTTCTTTTAAAATGAAGTAGTTGTGTAGCGAAAATTTTACTTAAATGAAGACAAATATGAGTTATTTGAAAATTTACTAATAAAGGGTGTTTTGCTTTATATAAATAGATTTTGTTCAATCCGGACATTATTATTATGCAGATGCCATATATTTTTTTAAATTAGAGGTGGGGGAGTAAAGTGGCTCATTAGTTCAGATCCCAAATTGTCCAAAAACATTTGTGCGGAGGCAAATTGACCCTGATCATAACGTTCAGAGGACAAATTGGCATATTAACTTATTCAAAGTACAAAAGGGTATATATGTGCTAAGAGAATAAGAGTAATTATATATATATATATATATATATATATATATAATTACTCTTATTCTCTTAGCACATATATACCCTTTTGTACTTTGAATAAGTTAATATGCCAATTTGTCCTCTGAACGTTATGATCAGGGTCAATTTGCCTCCGCACAAATGTTTTTGGACAATTTGGGATCTGAACTAATGAGCCACTTTACTCCCCCACCTCTAATTTTTACACATTCCACTCAATTTTCTGCCCAATAATGTCAACACTAAATTGGAACTAATTTTGAAGTATTTAATATCTTTGTAGTGTTGAAAATATCTTAAATACTTTATAATTCCACTAGCATTAACTTGCATACAAGAGGTCTTAAGTTTGAATCCCCATGATATCATAGTTGTGTGTGTGAAAGAGAAATCTCCATTCCTTTTAGTTTAGACTATCGCTTATACTAATAAAAAAATATCTTCATAATTAATTCTACGAAAAATTGTATGAAACATGTATAAATTCACATTAAGAAATGTTGACTTGATCTTTTATCTATATATAAAGGCAGAGCAAGAGGCCTATAGCTCAAGTGGTTAAAAGTATTTACCTCTACATTGAGATCCTAGGTTGGATTCCTCCCACCCTCAATATTGTGTGTTATATATATATATATATATATATATATATATATATATATATATATATATATATATATATATATATATATATATATATATGTAAGTAAGTAAAGGCAGAAGGCCTTAAAAATGAAACATTCAAAATCCATAAAAAGGAGATAACTACTTTCAAAACTTACCTTTTGAATATTTTTTTTTAAAAAAAAAAAACTTAGTGTAAGAAAAATCCAATTGGCACACGATCACAGGGTAGTCTTTATAAAAGCAAAATACACTTACTTTTGAAAATGACTTTCGAGTTAGTTACATGGCACGTTTTGAGCTATGGGCAAAATTCTTTCAAAATATGATGTGCAAATATATTCACGCGTGTGTCAATGGGCTAGTCTTTATTAAAGCAAAATGCATTTACTTTTAAAATTAATTAGTTGGAGCTATGGGAAAAATTCCTTCAAAATATAACCTAGAAATATTTGAATGGAAAAAAATATCGAGAGTGGTACTCTTATAGGAAAAATATTTTTTTGAACAGGAACTACATTTCTCATCAATTATACCCTTCTTTGAATTCACTTGTGGTATTGGTACAAAGCAACAATAATAGAACGAAGAATCTCAAGTAGACAAATAAAATCATTTTTGAACTCACTCAATATTAATATTATAGCTTTTTTTGCTAGACCACAAACACAATAGTCTTTTTTTTTCTTTTTTTTCTTTTTTTTTTCTGGCACACAAATTTTAAAGTTGAAAAAGAAAGAATCTAACAACAAAAGAGGTAAAATTCATTAACGTAAACATGGAGGGGCCAATTTAAGAAAAGGAAAGAATAAGGAAAGTGACAACCAACAATTATTACAAGGAAGGGGCTGTCAAACTACAGAATCAATTATTTCTGTAATGTTTGCAAAAGAAAAATCTGTATTATTTGCAAGAAGAATATAATAAAAATATAATTGTTATGGTAGGGAGAGGAAGTGCTTATATTGCCCTTTCCCCTGAAGTCACAGGCGTTAGAGAAGACCAGAGAGAGACCTGAAAGGTGGTCTTCCTCTGCATCTCTCTCTCTCTCTCTCTCTCTCTCTCTCTCTCTTTCTCTCTTCCTCTCTAACAGGTTTCTCTCTCTAGAAAAAAAACTAAAGTTTTATAGATTAGAGAGAGGGAGGAGGTACTTCTCTCAAAGCTGCACTGAAATTTTTCAAAAAAGAATCCCTCTACTTGCTTCATTGCTTCTACTTCACTCCCTCTGAATTTAGCACAAAGCTCTCTCTCTAGATCTCCAATCTTTCCTGGTTACCTGAAAAGAGTCCCGACTCTTTCTCTATCTCAGTCTTCCACAGCTTTGACAATCCTCCTTTAAACTAGCTAAACATTTGGCAATCATTTGACAAAGTAAGAGAATCTGAGGGTACCCAATTGCAGATTTTCCCGGAAGATGGAGAATTTTTCCGGAAAAAAGAGACCCACCATCAGTCTCTCACTCTTCACTACCTTGTCTGAATCAATTTCCTCTGATAAGTATCCCAATTCAAT
Source organism: Prunus avium (assembly GCF_002207925.1). Next base: position 212,350 of record NW_018922218.1, on the reverse strand, counting down.
CAAATCTCCTAGAAATTTCCAAGAGGGTGTGGTTGGACTTGGCATAGTGGCTGCTATGACTGATTTGAGCAACCCCAATGAAGTGGCTTCGTCTGAAAGGTCACCAAGGTCAAGCCCAATCCCCATAGTCTCTGCAGCTAAACCTGCTGCTAATTTCAGAGGTGGGTTTAATATGGAGAGGCCAGGGGTTGTGGTGGATGAATTGTCTGAGAGCTATACTTGTGTGATTTCTCATTTTGGGAACAATTTGACAAGGAAACGTGTTTATTTTGATGATAAGCTTAGTGGAGTTGTTAATGATCCTAGTTCTGGTGTGGTGGCCTCTGGGGTGTTCTCTGCTTCACCAGTGAGTGTTGGTGAAGTGGATAGAGAGTTTTGGGCTTCTGATTTTCTCAGTTCTTGTTATCTTTGCAACAAGCAGCTTCATGGATTGGACATTTTCATGTACAGGTAAATAAAAAATTATGTTTATATATGTACATATATTTATGTTCTTTTGATGTATTGTTATGAATTAATTCAGTTTGAAATTTATATAGGATCAGTGTTTAGTGTGTATTTGGTAGTCTTTCTCCCCTTTCTATGAATGATTTGGTGAAGCATGATTTAGAAGATTTTGGATTATGAATATGTCTTAGTCAAAATTTTAGAAAATTTTGAATATGGCTTAGTCAAAATTTTAGAAATTTTAGAATATGGCTTAGTCAAACTTTTACAGAACTTTGAATATGGCTTAATTTTTGCTTATTGATTATGGTGTCTTGTGTGGGAGATTGTGTTTTGAGTGGATTTGAATTTCGATTGATTGTTATTTTAGAGGTATGGATGAATTGACCAATCTTGGAGATGTACGATGCTTCGCTTCTTTGCTAGTTTAGCAATAGATTTTAAGTTCAGGGTGATACCGTTAATGCTTGATCTATGGTAATTCGTTGGTCTTGGCGGAAGGATGTGACTGATAGATCTGTATCCACAGCTTGATACTTTTTCCTTATTTGTAATTTTCTCTTTTGAGTAGAGATTACCTTATGTGGTATAGGCGGTTGGTGTTCTTCTACTTGTTCTACTAACAAATTTTGCTCGATTTTTATTTATTAATCAAGGTTTAAGTTATGAGTTGTCATTGAATGTTTCTTAAATGATTTAGTTCCTTTGTTAAACATCTTGTTAAGAATGATTTTGCCTTCTTCATTGACTGCTGTAAGTACAGAAGCTGTATGAATGGTTGTTTCCATTAGGATTTGGATATTATTTCAGAAATGTAGTCTGGAAATCTTATGTGATTGTTACGTAGACTGTAAATGTTGTTATCTGCAAGGAACATGTACAGCTTGATTCAGCTGATTATTAGTTCTGGCCTTGTCATTTTCCAAACTGCTAGTAGTTATTCCAGTAATGTTTTGAAGTGTAAAATACAAGCAGGCCAGGCAAAGTAATTTAAGTCGGTCAATGTTGATTGGACTTGAGTACTCTAACAGCAATATATAGCTCACGGATTGATTATCACTCTCAAATCCTCAACCTAGGTTCTCATTTTGTTGATTGGAACAGATTCTATTCCATGTTAATATTATATGGAAATGGGGCTTAATTTTATGAACATGCCAGTATAATTTTTTATGCCAGGCTGTAAACCAATCATTTGACTATTAATTGTCATTAGACTGTTGCATGCTTAAGAAGTAATGCAAGGTTTTCTTTGTCTTAGTATTCATTGAAGCTAGCCTCCCTAGAAACTTAGGATAGAATGACAGCTGTTTCCTTAATAACCACTTGCAAGTTACATCTTTGATTGGAGTCATTTGTTCCGTATTAAAAATACCATTGAGTGGGTAGATGTGTACTGGTACTCCTATAAGAAGGTGGTCATTTCTTTTGGAAGACAATTTTGCCAACCGCTTTTTACCATGATGTAGCATTACCACTCTGCTCAATGCATCCACATGTTATACGTATTATCTAAGGTTAATTTTTGTAATAAATACAACCACACCTGTTAGACGTGGAAAACGTTGAGTAGGGCGGTAATGCTGCACCATGACTGAAGGTAGTGAGCAAAATTGTTCTCTTTTGAGCAAAGTTCTCTTTTCTTTATATTCTTAGCAAAAAATTGGAGTAGTGATTGCTTTTCAGTTATGTAGCATCCATAATTTGGAGAATCACTTTGACATTTAATACTACTGCTTTCTCTTTCTGGCAACAAAATGAAGCAGTAATATTTGTCAGTTATATGTGTACTTGAAATTCTTCTCTTTCCTGCACTTGCATATGTGGTTAGGAGAATTGCATTGGATTAAATCTTCTAACTTTTGAGTTATGCTTGAAAGTATACTTCAATGTCTTAGAATCTTGAAATTTCATCTCGATAGCTTTGTGAATGAATATATGCATTGTGTTAAGAGATATAACATTATTGTAGACAAGATTCTCGGTAGGCCAGTTTTAAAGTCCAGGTTGGTGAGATATTTAGGTGCAATTCTTGATTGAGAAAATTCCACCTGGTTTTGTTTTGTTCCAATATCTGATTTTCAATTCTCTTAATAATTGAGATATTTTGTGATAGCGAAAGAATTTGCTTTTGAAATTGTGGTTCTTGTTTGCTATTGCATGTGTTGCTTAATTGTTTGGAATGGTTGGGATGTCAACTGATGACTTTGAAAATGGGGATGGTCTTTGCAATATACTTGGCATCTACTGTCCTGATGCAACTTAGATTCTTCACTAACAAAGCATTCAATTCCCCTTGTTAGCAGAGGTGAAAAAGCATTTTGCAGTGCTGAGTGCCGTGACAAACACATTAGAAGCGACGATCACAAAGAGAAGTGCAGATCTGAAGCAATAAAATCAATGGATTACTCTGTGTCACCCTGCTCTAGTCCGCTGGTCTTCTTGGCTGGGGTCGCTGTGGCATGAACATTTTTACAAACCTATATAAGTAAATAATAGAAAAGGATGGGAAAGGTTATGAGAATAAAACTGGGTATAACCGGGATAAGACACAGTAGATAAAAATTGAGAGGGTTCAAGCAGGCAGTCTCTACAGTCTTCTATTCAAATTGCCAGAATTTTTTAATTAGATTGGAGAAATTTTATTGAGAAATTGTGAACTTATATGAACCTGAAAGAGAGACATTTATAGTTTGCATTGTATGAAATGCCAGTCATAATTGTTACAAGGAGCACCTGATGTTATGCTATTTTTCAGACTTTAATATTTTTTTAGTACAAGTGATTGGGGGGGAGTTTACACAAATATTCATTGGGTGTCTGGTTTACACAAATATTCATTAGGTGCCTGGAAATTTCAAACTTCCGCTCATAAGTGGAGATAAAAGAGCTCAATCAACTGAGCTATATATTTCGGCCTTGAAAAAAGTGTTACAAAATGGGGCATATTATTCGACCGAAAAATAAAAGTTGGGGCATATAATACACTTAGAGATGGGCTTATATTTTCCAGCCCGACCAGAAGCATTTTAATTCTTCTATAATGTCTACATCACTCGGTATTGTTATTTATATTTCCAACTAATAACTTTTTTTTATTAATCATAAAACTGATTAAGATTTGTGTCATGGTTGTTAGATCAACATACATGTCATACACCAGAAGTTGAAAAGTAAAACCATCACTCAGAGTCCTTGAAATAAAAATCCAGATTATGGCAAAACCTAAAACAACCCTCTTATTCTACAAAGATTCATATAATAAATACTATATTACTGCTATCAAGAGTCACATTGAGACTCTAAATAGCAGCAATATAGTCACAATGAAGTGTATAAGCAGAAAGTAATTTAGTAATATAATCACCTTGAGACTTTAACGCAGAGAGCTAGTACATTGTGATCTTTAACAAAGAATCATGTTCAACTTAGCATTAAAAAACCAAAATAAAGTCGATAACAAAGAGGGAAAGCCAGAACTTCATTGAGCTCCAAGTAAAATTTAGTCCTCAACCTGCCAAAGAGAGGTAAAATGCAATCACTAACTTAGTTGTTCAAAGAGTAACAGAGAATGATTAGAAAACAGATCTGAACAACCAAATCTATGTGCAGAAACTCTCTCAAAGAAAAAGGTCGACATATAAAAGACACTATTTTTCTTCTGTTTTCTTTTTTTATTATAGAAGACTATATTTTCTTTTCCTTTAAATATGCAGGGATCAGTTCAAACAAGTTTCACATTGGCCAATGCACTAAACAATTTAAGATGTCGAGTGCAAGTAGTTAAACTTAAGCCCATGTATATCCGATATGCTTGTTCCACACTAAATTGTGGCCAGTTCGACCCCCAAAAGGTTGTCAACAGGAACTCTGCATACAGAAGAAAACTAGAAAGCACTGGGCCACTCATGACAATACAACTTCATTTCCTCCAACACTAAAATTCATCCAACATTGTGAAAGCTAAACCAGACAGGACAGATTGTTCATCCTGACTGAACCAGAGAAAGTGGTGCTCTTCAATAGTTCTGTTTCTTAGAATCAGCATACTAGTTTAACCCACATCCCATTTTACAAACTCATAAACCATTATACAATTGGAACACATCAACTCATATGTGACTCCAAATCACTGCAAAAGTAGTCATCTAAGAATAGCGCACTTTCATGGCTCAAAAAATTATTTATGAAGCAAGTGCTTTAATTAATGTTTTTGGAAAATTTCACAAAGTATGCTTTTCCATAGAAAAACATGTCCCTACCAATTATTAAACACTTTCATCAATCAAAACAATGAGCTTGTCATTATTAAAAAAAATCAAATACAAACATTGACAAAGTCAACATAAGTAATGAGATGCAAGTCTATGAACCATTAGTTATGGCAATATCATTTGGAGCAGAGCCAAAGATCATTGAGTGTGTAAATTGCTCACAGAGAGTTGCAGCTATGAGATCATTACAAAAGATGAAAGTCAAATGGAACTAGAAAATTAATCAAAGAACCCATGATTCCCCTCTCCCTGCCAAAGTTCCTGTGACTCCAATCTCCAGCATTATGCCCCTCTAAGCTCTTTTCTCAATCGTTTGTGGTGTGGTCTATTTCTCTTAGTTAAAGGTTCAGACATTTCCCCAGCATATGTGCATGATGATGTTTGCCTTCACACTACATCAATCTTATTCTTGTACTTTACTCTAACCAAACTTATTGAACTCAGACAACATCTAATTACTTTCATCTATCAATTTTCCAAGAAAAGCTCCTCTTAGACAATCTACTTTATGGCTCCACTTGGTGCCAATGGACCTTCTCTCTCTGACACATCATAAATTTAGGCATATATTTGTAATCATGATCGAGATTCTGTCTATGCATAGATCATAACATCGGATACTCCACATTGGTTTTTTTCCCACTCAGAAACAGACACAAGAGAAAGAGAGTAACTTGACATACAAATATGCTAATCTAAATTGAGGATGCTGCAATTGAACCCCACAATTCATGCCATATGCTTTGAGCTGTCTTTACTTTGGACAAATGTTCGCAAATTTCAATCAGCAATTTCATCAAGACATGCACTTCATGACCAATACCCATTTAGAAAATCATTGGCATTGTTAAAACTCACCATCTATACTTAACAATTGTCCTTATTTTGAAATTTATGAGATGGGTCTTGGGAAATAATTAGTTCTAACAAAATTGGGATGAATGGGTCAAGAGCACTAGCATAAAACTATCAGAAATTCAACAAAATCACAAAAATAATACAAAACGAAATCAAATAAAACCAAAACCTGAGCGGGATTCGGCTCTGATAAAGAACGCTCGAGGTTCACGATTCTACCTTCAAGAGCATCAAACTTTTGCTTCACCTACAAAACCCCCCAAAGAAAAATGAAAACTTGAAAGGAAAACGAGAGAGAGAGAGAGAGAGAGAGAGAGAGAGAGAGAGAGAGAGAGAGAGAGAGAGAGAGAGAGAGAGAGAGAGAGAGAGAGAGAGAGAGAGAGAGAGAGAGAGAGAGAGAGAGAGAGAGAGAGAGAGAGAGAGAGAGAGAGAGAGAGAGAGAGAGAGAGAGAGAGAGAGAGAGAGAGAGAGAGAGAGAGAGAGAGAGAGAGAGAGAGAGAGAGAGAGAGAGAGAGAGAGAGAGAGAGAGAGAGAGAGAGAGAGAGAGAGAGAGAGAGAGAGAGAGAGAGAGAGAGAGAGAGAGAGAGAGAGAGAGAGAGAGAGAGAGAGAGAGAGAGAGAGAGAGAGAGAGAGAGAGAGAGAGAGAGAGAGAGAGAGAGAGAGAGAGAGAGAGAGAGAGAGAGAGAGAGAGAGAGAGAGAGAGAGAGAGAGAGAGAGAGAGAGAGAGAGAGAGAGAGAGAGAGAGAGAGAGAGAGAGAGAGAGAGAGAGAGAGAGAGAGAGAGAGAGAGAGAGAGAGAGAGAGAGAGAGAGAGAGAGAGAGAGAGAGAGAGAGAGAGAGAGAGAGAGAGAGAGAGAGAGAGAGAGAGAGAGAGAGTTGATGGGTTGGTAGGTTACATCAGAGGAAAGAGCGCAGCGGTCCACCAGAAGATCTTTCCAAACCAGGTGAGAAATCGCAGCTCCTGTCAACGAAAACCCAAGACCGAACCAGAGCAAACGAGCTCTTAACATATTTTGTTTTCTTTTTTGGGGTTTTGCGATTCACAGAAATGTCACGAGCTTTATGTTCTGATCAAGCCGAGGACGAATGTTTAATCACAATCATAGAGTGAGAGCTTCTAAAACGTTAGAAAAACTGAAATTCCCAACACCTTCAAGAAAAACACTATTTTTTGTTAACGATTAATAATGACCAATTTGCCCTCATATTTAACGGAAATATTGACGAGATATAACGGTGGGACCATTTGAGTAATTAATATAGAGTTGATGAACCATTTGAACGAAAAATTTAATTCAGACCCCAAAATGTAAATCGCGTACAAATTTGAGGACCATTTGAGTAATTAACCCTTTTTAATATATAAAACAAAATGAATTTTGCACATATACCACCTGAATTATTAGGGTGTGTGCATGCATTTATCACCTAAAGATAATTTGTATTGACCTTTTGTGGCTAATGACTTTTTTAGCTAAATTCGATAACACATACGAAAAATTTAGTGTTTGAGTCACATTGATAACGGATGGACATGTTAGTATGAAAAATTCATAATGAATGGACATAAGAACATATTGTAACCGAGACACGAAATCCTTAAAAATTTAGTTATTTTATTTTATTTCATTTTTAAGCTATTGACTATATAATTTGAACATCTTCTAAAAATGTTTCTTATGTTGGATGTTTGAACAAGGAACCTATTTTGTGAAATGCATTTTACTTAAGTTTTTAGTTTTAAAAAAAATGTTTTTTTTTTTCTATTTACTATAACGGGTGAAACGTCAAAATGGTATTTTTAGATTAAACCTAACAATGAAGGAGGCATCTTTGCTTAATATGGATAGTTTGCAAGACCCTCATCATTTTTACATATATGGTGCGCAAAACAAGTTTGAACACCCAAATGAATCAGAAGAACATATCAAATTTTCAAACGGAATTTTCATATGCAAGGCATGTCAATGTTCCTAGTGCTATAAAAAAAACAAGAACACAAATTAAATAACTAAAATTCCAAAAAAAAAAAGAAAAAAAAAAGTGAATGATTTGCAGCTTTTCTAATGTGGTCGACTAGAGCAGATGGTAGCACTTCAAGCAGATGCACCAGCTAGTTCTTTGGCACCAAATGTTGGGGCTGTAGGCACATAAAAGGGTATCAGTAAATATAACAAAAGTTTGATAAATAAAAACCTATCACAAGGGAATAAACAATAACCCACTAAAACGTAATGAAATTTGGTTTTTTGTTTTTAAATATAAAAATTATTGTGCAAGTAAAACCTCCACTTCATCTAATGATACTAAGTTATGGATTAAAATGAAATACAGTTTCTTCAGATTGAGTTAGGTGACGTAATATATCAAATGCCAGATGCAAAGACAACAAACTCTACAGGACTCACATACTGGATGTAGAGCTGAGTGTTAAATAACTTACTAAGATCCAAAGCTATTTGACTGATTAAACCTTTAAACCCTAATCACCTAATTAGGGTTTGAAGCCTTTTTTTTTTTTAAAAAAAATTTATTAAAAGCGACAGTAATTTTATTGATAACACAAAAAAAAAAGCACAGAGTAGCCGCAATGCCAAATATGAGTACAACATCTCCAGTGACCAAACACAAAAATAAATTGGTTTGATTTGGAGAGAATGACGCATGCCAGAAAAACCTAAAAACTCCAATTTGGCAGACAAGAAGCACCTGTACTCAAACCTACAATACAGATCCACCGCGCAACGGCAGTAACGGCAAATCCACATCAAAAAGTCGAACGCTAAATACAAACATCAGCAAACTCCTATTGAGTTTTTGAGAATTATTATACTAAAATAAACACAGAAATAAGGACACTGCACCATTTCCTCTCCAGCAAACCAAAGAGACTCGTAGCACCAACATGGCTAAACCTCTTATTTTGCATAGGCAAAACCCGATCCCACACAAACCCTGTTTCTAGTTGACTTACTTCACACCAAATTATAAAATTAAAAAAATTGGTAACACCTGACCAGAAAAATTATGTTCAGGGTTAGACTAGCTTCTTACCGCGGCGAGCTCCTCTTCATGCTTTGGAATAAAAGCAGTATCAACCTTCCCATTTTTGAAATCCTCTATATCAAGGATAAGTTTATGATATTCAATGGTTGTGGGAACCCCTGTGGAATAAAGGCAATAACTAAATTAACAGCCATGAATAAAGAGAAAAATATATATAGCTAACGACACAGCCATGAATAAACAGAAAAATATATCTAGCTAACTACATTCACAGTCATGAATTAAGAAGAAATTGTAGATTGACAATCTGAATTGAACTGACTGGAAACTTTAAACAAGAAATCAACAAATACAACTAAATTCCTCTATTTACTTCCTTTTTAGGTACAAGGGAGGGACGAAGCCTGGGCCTACTGGCCTACCCTTCTGTTCTATGGACAATGCTATGAATTGGCTCACTCAAAGTACAATTATGCTGACACAAATAGTAAGCAAAACGGAAGGATTACAACAATGAACTTTATTACTTACCTGTTATAATAGTGTCCTCAAGAGCCCTCTTCATTCGTTCAATTGCCTTTTCTCTTGTTGGTGCCCAAACAATAAGCTACATTAAGAGAGAGATTGCCAAAGTGATTAGATAAAGGAGCCTGAAACCTAAAATTTATACTGTACATATGAGAAACCATGGCTAGCAACGGTATGTTGGTCCACAAACCTTTCCAAGAAGGGAATCATAGTTTGGAGGAACCACATAATCAGGATAAACATGGCTATCCATTCTAACAAAGGGACCTCCAGATGGTAAGTAGGCAGTTATTCTTCCTGTAAAAAAGGCAAAAGATTACATATGCTAAAGATAAAATGAGTACAAAATGTCATTGTTAAATCCAGTGCACACACGAACGTAATAAAATCCATGGCAACCTTGACTGCTGAACTAACTTTGAACCCATTCATCAGGGTTTGGCTGCACCCGGTAAAACCAATACAACAGAAATGACTGTGGGAACCAGAACATCGCTATGTACACATACCTGGCCCAGGTCGGAATCCTTTAAAAGCATCTTCTGCATTGATACGACATTCAATTGAGTGTCCTCTGAGCACTATCTCATCCTGTAAATGGAGCGACCTCCATCAGACATTGAACAGGAAGCGTCATACATGTCCTACCACAATTAATTACTAATTACCTGTGTGTATCGAAGTTTTTCTCCCATAGCTACACGAATTTGTTCTTCAATCAAGTCAACAGAGGAAATCATCTCTGTCACAGGATGCTCAACCTGTGGTTCCATTGCGGGAGAAAAAAAAAAGTAATTTAGCATAACTAAGCAAAAAAATTTTTGCCAAACAAAGCCATCCTCAAAAGATTAGTTTAACCTGAATACGAGTGTTCATTTCCATGAAGTAAAAGGAGCCTCTTTCATCCAAAAGGAATTCAACGGTTCCAACACCAATGTAACCAATTGATGCTGCTGCGGCAACTGCTGCATCACCCATAGCTTTACGCAATTCTGGGGTCAATGCGGGGGAGGGTGCTTCTTCCAGCAGCTTTTGGTTCCTTCTCTGAGATGATCACATTCAACACATAAAATGGAAGGAGTTTCTTAAGAAAAAAAAAATTGAATGGATAGTACATCCTAGAGTTGCAAAGAGTCAGTTATATGGTATGGTTATGACCTTTTTTGCTTGCCTTAAAGAAATCAGAAGTAAGATTTTTAAGAAGACAAACTGTATTACAATAATTAAAAATAAAACCTTCACAGAGATAGCAAGCAATTAAGTCTGCTTGAAGTACCTGGATACTGCAATCCCGCTCTCCAAAGTGAACAACATTACCATATTTATCTGCAAGAACCTGTACACAAGGGATGGATCAAGGGGTTGCAGGCAGGCATCAAATGTCAAATCGAATACTAATTATAAAGAATAACATTACTTGACAAAAATATATATATATAAAGAATAACATTAGAAAACCAGGAACTTTTACAAGTACATTACCTGAAATTCAATGTGTCTAGGATTTTGGATGTACTTTTCCAAATAAACTCCATCATTTCCAAAAGCAGCTGCAGCCTCACTCTTCGCTTGCTGCAAAAAATTAAATTGAGGAAGAAAATTAAAATAATGGAAGCAACAATGAAATACAAAAATATAAAATTCATTTGCAGATAACAAGACCAAGTAAACTAAGAACCCAACAGTTCAAAGTTGTAGAGTTAAACTTAATTAATATCAAATTTAAAATATATCTCCAAAGATGATTTTAGAAATACTTTCACACAAGACAAACAAAAAAAAGAAGGCATCATCAAAGACAAAATAGGAAGATAATGCATACCTGCAACAACTTCACAAACTCTTCAGGTTGTTTAGCAAGACGCATGCCACGTCCTCCACCTCCTGCTGTTGCCTTAAATAGAAAAACATGCTTATCACTTCAAAGAAACAAATCAAATAACAGATAACAAGTATATCGGCTCCGTTAATACAGAGTTAGAAGGATAATATCAATGTAACGTCAGAATCCTAAAATAACCATTCATCTAGTAACTGTGTTATAGTTCATTGAAGTCTTAAAATTTTCATGTTTGATTCATTAATATAGATAAATACCACACTATTAAATAAGATCGTTTATATTTTTTCTGCCAAATACCTTATCCGGAGATCAGAGGTGACAGTCCGAATTCCCTATAGGTAATAGGAATTAAGCCAAGTCTTTCTTAGCCACTCCATGCATGATTCAAACTCAAATTTTAAAACCCATAAAAACTATCTTCCACCTTCATTGAGATAGTAAATTGTCAAAGTCTAGCACTATAGCAAGGTTACTGGGTAGCCTTCTGTCTTTCCTAATCAAACAGTAACAATTCTTGAGCAACTAACCTACATAAATATTCCTCTAAATTAATCACATTTACAATTGATACTTAATAAATGTCTATAATATTAAATCAATAGGTTTTATTGAAAAACAAAATTCAATTTGTTGCTTAAGAAATATGTTTTAACTTCTGAATTTTCAGAGTTAACATGAAAGGGTGTGCACTGCAAATTCTAAGACACAGTAAGGTAAAATGAGTTTTGATTATCATGAGATATATTAAGACAAGACACTTTACCTTGATCATAACAGGAAAGCCAATCTCATCGGCAAGCCTGATTCCTTCCTCTGTGCTCTGTTGACAAAAAAGAAAAAAGTGACAACAATAAACACAAAATCAATTCATATGACCACCTAGGTCTGGAGGTGTTGAAATGTATAATAACTGAGGATAAAGTAGATACCTGTAGTAATCCATCACTTCCTGGTACAGTTGGAACACCTGCTTTCTTCATTGTGTCTCTGGCAGTCGATTTATCACCCATAACACGGATGCTGTCAGGCTGTAACCCGAATTGCAAACAGTTGTCCCACATCAGTACATGAATTAACTAATGAGTAACTAAATACAGAGCCATGTGCTCATATCTTCATGACCTAAATGGATCAATCACTATTCACACTAAGACATAGGGAATATTTAGAGTGAGATAAATGTAATTAAAACACAACTCAAGAAACAAAAAATAAAAATTTTGTTTTAGGATAGGATCAGAATAATTTTCTTCTGAGTTGAATATTTTATTCATTACTAAAATGCTAGTTAATATGTCTTTCTGAATTTACATGAAATTTTGACAGACTCTATGTTAACTTATCAGGGTTGCATTGCATCTAAATCTGAATGAAGAGAAAAAAGTCAAAAACTTCCTAGCTTGAAGCTTTTTATTTCCAGTATTTTACCTTAGGCCCAATAAAGTTGATTCCGTGTTCTCTGCACATTTCAACAAATGATGCATTCTCAGCCAGGAAACCATATCCCGGATGCAGCATTGTACATTTCCGACTGATAGCAGCAGATAAAACATTTGGAACAACCAAGTACCTGTAGAAAGACAGATCAAAGTGCACCATTCAACCATTGTCATCTATAACAGAAACTGAGACAAAGGATAAACAAAAACTTATTGTGATACTAAGCTAAAGAATGTAGTGCACAAGTGATTCCTTGTTCTATCCACATAACCTCCATGTTAAACTATTCCAATTTTTCATTTAATCACAACATAACAGAGGGATAGGGGGGAAAAGGGGGAAAAACAACGAAACAAAATTTAACTGATCAACCACTTACGACTGACTGCTTGCTGCTTCACCAATACAAACTGATTCATCAGCCAATTTCACATGAAGTGCGTCCTTGTCTATTGTTGAGTAAACAGCCACACAAGGTATTCCCATCTCATGGGCAGTTCGAATAACGCGAACAGCAATTTCTCCTCTATTTGCCACCAGAATTTTTTCAGCTTGACATGTAGCATGGAGAGCTCCCCCATGCTTCCTGGATTTGAAACTAACTTGAGCACCCTGAGCTCTCTGCCTTAAAAAGTTGACTTTATTTCCCACCATAAAGCTACATTGGGAACTCCGTATCTCTCTAGTTCTCCCAAAAAATAAGCCCTTCCATTGACAATAGAAACCCAAGAACAAACGTAAATAAATAAATAAACCAAAAAACAGATCTGGAGATCATAATAGAAGCAAAAAGGTGCAGCATTCTGAAGACCATATAACAAGCAGACCTCATTGGTTTCGTAAATGCTAATTTATCTAGGAATTCCAATATTTTACTTTTCCCTAGTAGTCGGTTAGGATCTTTCACTTATCATCTGTTTGGCTGCATTGGATAAAGCATAAAGTTTTGAACTTTCCTACAAAACTGAAGATATAAAAGGTAATTATCTACAAAGCCACATCCTTCAGTCCATACAGAAATAAAAAGTAAACCAATTCAGTACCTAGGAACTTAAACTAACTAACATGCATTTGCAAAGTGGATCCATTTCACTATATATAAGCATCCATCTTACATGATTCAGTATCACACACTATCAACTTCGCATTAAGATCCATTGATTACCCACTCGAGTTCCAACGAATCAGAACGCAACTCAACATTCAAAACCAAACCCAATTCCAAAAGTACAATAAATATGGGTAACAGAGATACTTACAGGAGTTGGAGTTACAGTCTTGCAAATGGGCATTATGGCATCCATTTTGAAAACAAAGCGACCTAAGTAAACCCAATTACACCAAACAAACAAAAACCAATATTGCGTCACTACCATTGCAGAACAATAACAACAAAAAAGGGAAAATTGGTTGGAAATGGTAAAACTCTTTCGACAAAATCAGACAGTAGAGTGCATCAGCCAGGAAACCACAACAACCCAAAGAGATGGGATGTTGCTGCCATTCTAAAACTATTCAAAGATAGAAAATTTGATACTGGGGCATGGAAATACCTTACTCAATTGTCTCGGAACAAGATCAAAATGAATGAATGAAGGAATGAAGAAGGGTTGAATGTGAACAGAAAAGGGAAGGCTTTTGGGACCCGAAGAGCTGAGGAGCGAGAAAGCAGAAAGGGAGAGATAATGAGAGTGAGCAATGAGAAGAAGAAGGTAGGAAGGTCCGAGGAGAGTTGCTGCTTGAAAACGGGGGAGTTGCTGCTTGAAAAGCTCCGCCCAAATGGAGAGAAATCTGTCTTCAAAGTGTTGATGACGCCGTCCAATGATATTCGGCCACCTGTACAATTCAAAGTTACCATCAGAGGAAAAAAAAACTACTAAAAAGAAATAAAAAATGGCTATGTTTACTGGATTGGTGTAAACATTTCAGAATTGTTACATGGTGGCAATATGGTTTCAAAGACAATCTGTCTCTTTCCCAAATGGTTATGTTTTCTTTATGTTTTGACAGCTCTGAAGTCACACCCAAAACTTGCCACCCCATCTTAAAATTAAGCTCTCCATCTATAAATGTTGGCTATATCAATGCCAGCATATGCAGAAGAACTTTTATGCAACAGTAGTGTCATTGTGACGATATTTTACATGTTGTTATATGAGAAAGTTAAAATGTATGACAATATGTTATTGGTTTGGTATGCCACCCAGGAGCAGACGGATTACGGGACAAGAGGGGTCGCTTGACCCCACGAACTGGCTGGAAAAATGGCTATGGACAGCTTGTGGAGGTCTGAGTAGACCCCATGGCAAGCAGAACGAAGACCCCAAGAGATGCACGCAAGGTGCTTGACGGAAGGCCACAGCGACGAAAGGCCACAGAGGTTGTATTGTTTGCTGCTGGTGAGACCCTGAATATTACCTTAGATTGTTGGGATCGATCTCACGATCATGCAGGAGAAAACGGTTCGTCAATCGGAGCCCCACAACCAAAGTTATGAATTTTAGAAGTTTTTAAGAGCTTTTAGAATTGAAGTTGCAGAGCTCTCCGAAGAAGCAGAAGAAGAAGAAAGACACAGCATGTTTGGGGTTGTAATCCAGCGCTTCTGTTTTTAATTCGTTTTAGAAATGATGCATTAACAAAGCACCACATGTCAATTTTTAATTGGACTAACATCATAAATTCATTAAAAAGTCATACGTGCTCTAAAAAATTCATCGAAAATTACCCGAAAATTGTAATCACGTCTACTTTTATGTGGTGACTTCCAAATCACATGTACTTTTGGTTAGATTAATTGGTATTAATTTTGGTTAGATTAATTGGGTATTTGACATGGATTTTGTTCATATTTGATAAGAATTTTAATAGACTAATTCTATAATTGTAAAACTCTTATTTATATTTTTTAAATTGATATTGTTATATTTTTCTATTTTCTTTCTTTTCCTTCTTTTTTTTTTTCTTTCTATTTAAGTGAGTTGATGTGGAAAGGCATAAAACATGGGTGTGTAGCTCGAGATAGAAAGCCAGAAAACATGGGTGTTGGAACAAGGGATGAGATCCTAATATGCTTTCGTTATTCAAGACGATGTCTGATGCTTTCATTACTATTTAAACCAGGACGTCCTTCAATTTGAAAACAAAAGCAAACTAGAGAGAAATAAATCAAAATGGAGTTCTCTTCGATTCCTGGAGCCTCAATAGATTTAAATTTATCCCTTGCTCTTTCTTCAAACCAGGAAACAACACATGAAAATGTTGTGTTTCCACACTCCAATTTTCAAACCGGTTCTACCTTTGTGCAAGTTGCAAATATGCACAATAAAATCCCAGCAACTATCAACATGCTTGCACCATATGCGAACTTGGTAATGGCAAGGAGGTCTAACAAGATTGCAATGGAAGAGACCAATTTTTTTAGGGGTTCTTAGATCTAGGTCCAAAACGATTAGCTATCATTGGGTCTAGTCCTCGTGTTTTTGGTTTTAGATGTAGGTCCTTTGACATTTATTACTTTTTTGTTGTGTCGATTTTACCCTTTAAGGTGAATAAGGAAAACACATTGAAAATCTAAATTTAATGCATTATTTCCTTGAAATTGAATTCCAAATTTTGAATTTTGAATTTTTTTTCCTTGATAATATTATTAATATATAGATAAAATACAATTTAATCAATAAAAAGTAAAGGCTCACATATTATACCAATCGATCAGACAAGCATCCACATTAAATTATGTACCTGACATACAGGTAAATAATGTTAATACATACAGGTATATATGTACCTACCGTACAGGTAAGTGTTTTTTTCTTGAGTTTTCTTAAGCAGTTTTTTCTGGAGGTTCATATCTATATACATACGTACATGTCTTCCATGTAATAGTTTTTTTTTTTTTCCC
>NW_018922218.1:179619-195930 GCF_002207925.1 Prunus avium | reverse complement strand
CCTGCATACTGCATACGAGGTGTATGCATAGGTACCTTACCTATTGTTAAGGTATGAAGTTTTTATGAACTCTTATTACAAATGTTGATGTCGGTATACCTTGGGAAAATTTCAGAATTCAATAAATAGATTTGCAATTAAATTCAAATCAAATATGATAATTAATATCCTACAAATCAATAACTTACCAGTTTTAGGAATTCATAATTTACCTTATTTATGTTTTAGGTGCATAACTGGAACAAAAAATAAAAAATAAAAGAAAGTAAATATCAATAAATTGAAATAGGCATGTAATCTTATGTGGCGCAAAAGTCAAAGGACTTGGATCAACAACAATTTCTGTGTGGATTGCACCCAAAATCTCTCCTCATAATTGGACTTATGCCAAATTTAATGCTCACTGTGCTGCTTCGGTAGCAAATGTAGGATTGCGTCTGCTAGCGAGGAACCAAGAGTGTGCTTCATTGATTAATCTAGTCACATCCTTGAAGGCTGAAGTTGCTGAATTGCATGGGCAACTCAAGCAATCAAACCGACATATCGAAGCACTAAAAAAGAAAAATCGAGACTTTGTTGAACTGGTGGAGGTCTTACAGACTCGAGCATCAAGAAGAGACAGATAAAGTCTCATATTGTGGAATCAGGAAGCGTGCCATGATGATAAAGTCTTTAAAAAAAAAAACCCTTCATTTTTTGGGTATTAGACATAGGGTTTCTAGCGCACCATGTGCTTGTTTGTATGTATTTTTTTTAACAAAATTTATTATTAGTTTTACATTAGTTTTAAATAATTATATAGGAAATGACTATGCCTCAACAATTTATCCTTAAAAAAATTTGACATTTACACTATGACCCTATGACCCGAGAGTTCTAAATCCGCCACTGAGGCCACCACATTGACATTCCAGCGTAAGTTAATTTTTCTCCAATAAAAGGAGAGCTTAATACCAAGTCAGGTTTATGCTTTAACAAGAAACATTTGACACCTCTTTGCTTCTAGTTGTATTCGCTACAGCCTCAACAAAGGCAACATGATGCTCAATTTGGTGAGCAACATTCGAATAAATTGCTCCAATTAAATCAGCAAACTGTAGACCAACTTCCCCATTTAGAGCGACTCCAAGACACTAGCCAAAGGAGGCTTTGCATAATACAAATAGAAACAATGACGTTAACCATTCTGATGAGAGTTACCTTCTGTGTTAGCAAGACTGCTTTTAACCTTGGCACATTTCCGTTTTCGTCTCTCATCAAGTGAAGAACTTGCACCCTTCATGTCTGTTGCATAACAAAAGAACAGCAGATTCTATCCCGAGTTATGGAAGTTTAGGTTGCATGGTTGAAGAGTTTTGGACCCTAGTTCCGAGCGTGAATTGAACACAATACTTTGAGTGTAGAGATGATCGTTTTTATCCACTGAAGTTACAAGCCATTTGTTATAGTTTGTATGTTGAGTGTTGCTTTTATTCTAAACATTTTTTTAAATAGGAGGAAAATTATAACTTCAACATATCTTTAAACAAACTAGAGAGAAATATCACCACGTGCTTGAAGAGCACATATATATACCAAAAGCAAGAAAATATGATTACCTTAACAGCTAGTTAGTTCATAATTATTTCTGTAATATAAACATGTAATTTTGGATATTATAATAAGGCTAAACAGACCACAAATCTTCTCTCTCTATCTCTTCTCTCTCTTCTAAAATGGTTTTATCTTTTCTGTTTCCGTTCTTAGTCCCTTGCAAATTGGAATGTGGTGTGAAACCAAGAAAAGAACCAACCTGTATTGGTTTGTCAAACCAAAAACCTTGTCGCTTTTGCATCCCTACCCAAGTTACAAATGAGAATTCGCCATATTTCATGCCTTGCTTTCTTACCCAAAAATAATACTTGACAACCAACACTCAAGTCCTCATCAGCAGCTGGACACGTCATCCTTATTATTTCATAATATTATATTTCTTCACGTAATTAACCAAACAAGAAAATGTATGGTAATATTAGACCAAGACATGCACAAAGCATACAACTACAATCCTTATAGGTGTGGTTTGGATGTGGTCTCTTGTTGCGAACATTTGCTTTCTCTTTCTCCAATTTTTTAGAAGTTAATTTGACTATAAAATTCTCTTAAAAATGAAAAAATAATTGTTGTATAGAATTGTCATATGCAGCAACCTCACTTAAGAATCTCTCCTAATTTTCAGTCCGATATTTTATTTGACCCTGCCACGTGCAAGGTCATCAACAATTATTGTTAGTGAAAATTTTTACACATCCTCAAGGATTAAGCCATTAATTAATATGAGTGGTGGAAGTAGGCCGGTTATAAGGAAAACAAGGGAAGTTGGACTATCTAAATGAAAATGCTTTTGTCACAAGCATTTTAGATTTTTACCTACCACCTATTGTCTTGACTTTGTATAAGGGTTACGTACCTACCCACTACTCTCCTACCTTGATTTAGATAGAGCCCATCGATTCTCTTAAAAACCATTTGAGATACCAACTCTCTTACCACCATTTCAAGCCTATATAAAAACCCAATTCCCTCCTTTCAATTCTCAAACTTTAAACATAACAATACTTCCTTTGTCTAAACCCACAACCCCTCTCTCTCTCTCTCTCTCAGCATGGGTTATGTAGTTTCCAAATCTACCTTCTGCACTCTTCTCACGTTCACATTGCTTTCATATTTCACCAAAGTCTCAAGCTCTCATCTTTCCCTCCCTCTCCCTCCAACTTTCTCAATCATATTCCTCCCACTAATTCCCATTATTGCCTACTTCTTCATCCACTTCATCTCCAACCATTCCTCAAATCTTCCTCCAGGTCCTCTCTCCATCCCAATCTTTGGCAATTGGCTCCAAGTTGGCAATGACTTAAACCATCGCCTTCTTGCATCCATGTCTCAAACCTACGGCTCCATATTCCTCCTCAAACTTGGCTCCAAAAACTTGGCTGTGGTCTCGGACCCCGCCCTAGCCACCCAAGTCCTCCACAACCAAGGCATAGAGTTTGGCTCCCGCCCTCGAAACGTGGTGTTCGACATATTCACCGGCAATGGACAAGACATGGTCTTCACCATCTACGGCGATCACTGGCGTAAAATGCGTCGAATCATGACGCTGCCATTTTTCACTAACAAAGTTGTGCAGCATTACAGCAACATGTGGGAGGAGGAAATGGACCAAGTTGTGCATGATCTAAACAAAGATGAAGGAGCAAAAACAGAAGGGATAGTAATTAGGAAGCGTCTGCAATTGATGTTGTACAATATTATGTATAGGATGATGTTCAATGCCAAGTTTGAATCACAAGAGGACCCTTTGTTCATTGAAGCTACCAGGTTTAATTCTGAGAGAAGTCGGCTGGCTCAGAGCTTCGAGTATAACTATGGTGATTTCATTCCTTTGTTGAGACCATTTCTAAGAGGGTACTTGAACAAGTGCAGAGACTTGCAGAGTAGGCGGCTGGCTTTTTTCAACCATTATTTTGTTGAGCAAAGAAGGTAATTTCCATTTTATATTTTTTCCTCAAATTTGTGTTATGTATGTTCGAACTTAAGAGTAATGCTAGCTAGTGATTACCACATTGTTTACCACACCTCTTACAGTCTATATAATTAGATAAGTCGGTTTTAATGTGAAAGATATGATCAGTAATGTGATCAGTAAATGTGGTACAAATAGTTATTTCACGTAATTAATGGTTTGTATGTCCGCTTTGATCTAAACAAGTTACATAAGCAAAATTTTATGTGTTACAGGAAAATTATGGCTGCCAATGGAGAGAAGCACAAGATAAGTTGTGCCATCGACCACATAATAGATGCTCAAATCAAGGGGGAAATCAGTGAAGAAAATGTGCTCTACATTGTGGAGAACATTAACGTTGCGGCAATAGAAACAACACTATGGTCCATGGAGTGGGCCATAGCTGAGCTAGTCAACCATCCAACCATTCAACGCAAGATCCGTGATGAAATCTCAATCGTCCATAAAGGAGCTCCAGTAACAGAATCCAACCTGCATGAGTTACCATACTTACAAGCCACGGTAAAAGAGACATTAAGATTACATACCCCAATACCTTTGTTAGTGCCTCATATGAACCTTGAAGAAGCAAAGCTAGGAGGCTACATCATCCCCAAAGAGTCTAAGGTGGTTGTCAATGCATGGTGGCTGGCCAACAACCCTGCATGCTGGAAAGACCCCGAGGAGTTTCGACCGGAGCGGTTCTTGGACGAAGAATGCGGTACGGAGGCTGTGGCAGGAGGGAAGGTCGATTTTCGGTACTTGCCATTTGGCATGGGAAGGAGGAGCTGCCCCGGGATCATACTTGCATTGCCAATCCTAGGCCTTGTGATTGCCAAATTGGTGTCAAATTTTGAGATGATGGCTCCTCAAGGGGTGGAGAAGATTGATGTGAGTGAAAAAGGAGGGCAATTCAGCTTACACATCGCAAACCATTCAACTGTTGTATTCAACCCGATCAAAGCATGACTTGATAACAAATCGGTTTCGTGATTGATCAAGTTTTAAATGCTATAGCAACATATAAATGTTCTGTGCTACTTTTGGTAATTTTCAAATTTCCACTTTTCCATTATGTACTCAATTTTTCTCCATTGGGAAATAAAAGTTCTCTTTCGTTATAAAATTATAATTTATATGTTATGTTGTCAAATTATCAATAATCACTATTTCGTTATTGAATATTATCAAATTTTCAAACATCACCATTTGGCATTGTCAAATGAATTCAGATCTTAGCACAACTTGAGAATCCATTTAAGCTTGTTATACAAAACTTGTTTTGAAGGTTAATTATGTTGATGGTTATCAAACGAACCCTCGGTTTCTTTGAGATTAGAAAAGAAAGATGAAGATATTTGGATTGTTGGCTTTATCATCATACTACAAATTCGATTGAATGCTCAAATCCAATTAAACATAGTGGAATCTCCATTTGGGTCCAACCTGATATTCATCCATGAATCATGGATAATAAAGAGGGCCGAAACTCAAGCAAATTATAGATAAAAAGACTTCCAATATCTTTAATTTTCATTAATGCTTCTAAGTATATTTTTCCACATAGGTCTCCAAAATTTGGATGTATACAATGTGGATTAACAGAAACCAAAAACAAAAACAAACCAAAAAACCAAAAAACAAAAAGAGAAAAAGAACATAAATATTTGGCAATGAAAGAAACTTGATACAACAAGAACAAAAGCACACTGCCGTGAAGGAAACCTCTGTCTCCAGCATGCATGTGATGGCCTGCGGGAAGAAATCTACAGATAAAGGGAGTTTGCAAACATGATACCTCGCCGTAGGCTTTCACTTGCTCCAGCAAATTTCTCCTCTAAAGCAACTTCTCCAACAGCATGAGCGGCAGTACGCAACTGAAAAAAGGCCAGTCCGTTAAAACCATAAGAAATTCTAATGCTATCCCCGTTCTCAAGCAATTAATATATGTACACATTTCTTGGAAATTAAAGTCGGTGTTTCAGAAATTCTAACCCCACCAGTGGTGAAGTTAGCATATACAAAACCTTTACTCAAAGAGCCAGAGCAAGTTAAGCTACACTCCCTTTTCAGTGTTGGCTACCAATTGCGCTATGAAGAGTTAAATTTCATCATAACCCAGATTACAATAACTATAAATGGAAGCTAATAACCAAGCCCAGGTCCTGCCCAAAACTCTATTACGCCTGGCAGTAAGGTGATCTGAGAAAGGACAGACAGCTGTAAATAAGGCTACAGCAGTAAACACCTGTACATGTTTTTTTCCTCACCCCTAGACTTACCAAATTTGTCTCATAAAGCCTCGATGATTAACCGAATCTATTGTAGTATCACCAATCGTAAATGTTAGTTTTCCCGGTGTTTTATAAATGTTATCTTGGTCAAATAAACTTCCACTCCTTTCAAATGGGTTCTGTAGTAAAAGAGGCCCTTGAATCCTCACAAATCCAAATTATGAGATATGTTGTGCTTCCTAACAAAAGCGTTTTCTCAATCAATCAGAAAACTTCAGTACAAACACAAGGTTATTTCAAGCCTCAATTCAAGTTCCTAATTTTTGTCTTTCTTTTCAAAGCAGAAGCTATATATGAGTATATACCCGAGATACAAAGCGAGATCTACCACCAATTACTTCACAAACAAACCCATGAGAGCTCAGAAGACCCCAAACTTACTTGTATGGTTTACCCTAATAACCACAAGATCCTGTTTACAATTGCAATTCTGGGATTTGAAGGAAGGTAGAGACACGACTCGAGTTTTAATCTCTATCAGAAAATAAATAAATAAGACTTTCATGCGAGGGTGTTCTGGAATCTCACATACATGTTACCAAATATTTACTACTCAAATTTTATGCAAAATTATAGTGGAACATTGCAGTGCACACACTAATAGCTTACTGACTCGGCTATATGTTCCAAAAGACAATCATAAGCATTAAAGATATCTAATTCATTCTTTTTCATAGCAATTCAAGTCACGTGCCAAAGATTCCTCAGTGCTGATACCCAATTAGTCAATTGAAGAAGAATCTATCATGCAGTTTATACATGCATTCCACCACTTCTATGAAACAATTGTTTTCTACCATCATAGTTCTTCATGATCATTTGATGCAAAGGAACTTGAATCGGAAAAATTGAAAACCCTCTAAAGTAGGAAGCATGCAATACTTCCTCACACATCACTTTAGGTTACATTTAACAGAACCAAAAAAATGAAAAATATTTAGTTAAATACCTGATTCAAAAATTCATCAAGTCTTCTAGCACTTCTAATGATACTACCCTCAAATATATCTGTCATTTGTGTAACATCCGCAAAACTTGCACCCTGATGAAATATTTATTAGAAAAAGAGAAAGGGAAAGAAAAGCAGTCCTTGAAAACAATCAAAGGGTTAGAAGTTGAACCCTCTAATAAAAAAACTAACAAAGTTGAACCGTCCAAGCATTACTACTTCCAATAACCCAATATACTACATTAGACAAACCAGTATAGTCAAAAAAGCCAGAAAATGATTGGACACCAATCATAAAGTGACTCAAACATATCCAAAGTATGAGCAACAGACAAATAAAATTATGTTGCACTAGTAAGATGAAGAAACAATCTGTCATTTCTATCTTGTAAAACATTCCCGCCTTTGGGACTTATGGTTTAATATCTATTACCCACATGCAGCATCCCATGGAGGTTGAATCATAGAGAGATTTACGTACAAGAGTCATAATTATAAATAAAATAACCCTTTGTAAAAAAATCAAATCAAATAAGAAAACATTTTGTCACCAATTGCTTTCCTGATTAACATTTCAAGCATATCAAAGCATAAATATAAACCCTTCAACTATGATCACCTCAAATGACTTGTTTTAAATCCACAACCCACAATTATACCAATCACACATTTACTTATAAGTTCCAATTGATATCTAAATCAATTTGATGTTATTTCTTTGCACCACTTCTATCATCAATTATCGAGGTTACCAACACATAGCCATGAAAGAGAGAATTTCATGCATGGAAGCAACAAATTGTGTCACATAATAACACACTAACCTTCGACCAACAATAAATCACATCCATTAAGTATGGCCTCACTGTTGATTCCACATACTCATCAACGTTCACTTCTAATTTGCATTCATGTTGTATCTGCAGCCATGCAGAGGTATTACTAGCTGTTCATAATAAAAAAAATAGATACATAATTTACACATATGACCAGTATGTGAAGCTAAACATTATAACACCTCTGCGATTCTTCTTGCACTCTCTTGGAGTTGTTGTAATGGTCTAGCAAGCTCTGTCCTCAATTGTATCTGCTCATTCGATTTATCTCCTGGAATAAAACAACTTGCAAGAGCCGCAATTTGATGATGATCCAAATCGTTGAACGTACCTGTTCAACATACAGCATTTATACTTACAAACGCTGACACAATATTGAAGTGAGGGCTGAACAAAGGTGTTTTAAACTGATAAGTCGACCAGCTTCACTGCCCCAGTGGGCTTAGCTAAGCCCAAAATCAGCTTTATTAGCTTTCAGAAGTTCTCAATCTTATCATATGTTTCTATTGTTATTGCATTGGCCAAATTGTCCGATAAGAGGCCTCAAGTAATAAAAGCTTTTGCAGGCTGGTGAAAGGAAAAGTGCATGGCAACTACCATTAAACATCAGTTCAGTAACAAGGAGTTCATCTCCTGTGTCTATCAAGCAGGCTGCTCGCCCCTTTAACTGGACAACACCCTCAGTATCAATGTGACCAAGCTTCTTCAAGACTCGCGAACGGTTCTTAAGTTCATCACGAAACTTTTGAAGCTGCATAATTAATGGAAATCAAATTAACCAAAGAAACAGGTGGGAAAACAGCAGAGTTAAGTAGGTATACTCTTTTACAAATTTTGGTACATGCAACATCAAAACGTCAGTGTAACATTGAACCCTCATCCCATACGAATCATTACACTCTGTATGGTTCTACCACATGTCAGAACTGCTTAAGACTGGACTGTCCAAACCAGGCATACCTGGGACTCACGCATCTTGGACTTAAGTTGTTGAATTTCATGATCCACCTCTGCTTTCCGTTGAAAACATTTAATCTGCTGAACATCTTGAGACTGCAGTGACCAAATAGTAAGAACATAGGGTGATAGTGAAGTAAATTCCTAGAAAATATTTTTTTGTCCAGACAGTACAATGCCTTTGGAATTTGAAATACTTTAAATAATATGACAAACCTTATGCAGCGGATGTGCATATAATTTCTGTTCAAGGGCCTCTATTTGAGTAACCAACTCAACAATTTCAGGATCTTCAATGCCCATATCCTAAAATTCAATATAAATTTTGAGAGATATATCACAGAAGAAATATTATTTTTTCATTTTTCAAGATTAAAGGTAAAAATGTTAACAATTAAAAGGTAAGGTACAGGAAACTTTTGTAACAATATGGTAGAAAACAAGTCTTTTCATACCCCCAACGTACCAAAGACAGTGGATCATTACCTTTACAGGATTCAGCTTTGGAAGGCCTTGTGGAAAACGAGTTCCCAGCTCCTGGACTGCAAGCAGAATACTTTGCCTCGCTTCCAATGGCCGCAAATCAGAAGGAATGGATATTCTGAGTTTGCTTAGAGCAGAAATCAGGGGCAATTGGACAGGGACCTAAACCAGATGGATAGCAATATCAGAAACCCCAGAAAACCAGTTCAACTACTTGAAAACTTAATAAACCACATCCAAAATTTATAACTTCATTGCTTCACGTGCATGAACTTACTACATGCATTTCACCCTTTTCTCCAGGACGAGGAGGGCATGGTTTTGGTTGTGAACTGTTCTCACTTGAACCAGGAGAACAGTGAAGCAAAGTATCCACTATATAACCACCACCGCGTGAAGGCAGTGAACCTAATGCGGATGACGGCTTTTTAACCACATTAACTACAACTCCCCAGCCCCAATCTGTACCACCTTCCCTAATCTTGACCTGCAACAATCAAAACGCCTTCTGAATAAGAACAAGCAAAAACATGACCTGCAACCTTTGGAATATAAAATCAATAGCTGAAGCAACCATTGGCCTTAAGCCAGTGTATATACTATATAATGACAGCTGAACAAAGAAGCTTAAAGACAAGGCACAATATGAAAATTAATATCAATAAATTATTAGGTAATACATCGATGTGTGAAGAAAAAGGTAAATATTTTCTTATTCTACCTATCAGAATAGCACTTGTACTCAGAAATACATATTTGAGAATTAAATAGAAATTAGGAGAAAACAGTAGACCGCATTACTCAGTTCCAAAACTATTAAAAAACATCTATAAAAATTAAATTACAATTACAACCAAGAGACCGCATTATTCAATTTCAATGCTATTAGAAACAACTAGATTATGATCACAATCAAATTTCAACCAGCTTGACCATTCTCGGCACATACCAGGCGACCAGGAAGAAGAAAATATAGAACTCTTTCAGGCCTCGTTATCTCTGTCATCATTTTCTTTTCAAGTTGGGCTATATCAAGTTTTATCTTATGATACTCAGCAACTTCAGCCTGCATATAAAACATTAAACCATAAGTATACAACACAAACAAGAAAAACATATATAATCACAATGGAAAAGACTACCTCTCCTGATGCATCAAGTATTGCCACTTCCTGCTCAAGATTTGAAACCTTTTTCCCTATATCAGGTAAAGCCTAAATAAGAGAGAAAGATCCAAAGTGGTTAGTCACTATGCACCAGGTTGGGTGCAGTACAAATAAAATATGTGATTCAGTAGAAACCTTTTCGTGCTGAAATTGGTGGAATGAATTCTTTATCACGTGTTCAGCTGTGAATTGGCCTTCCGCACGGCTCAGCAAATTTAAAATTGAGTAGTAGCTGAGTCTGAAAGTACTAACTAAAGGAGCTGGTTTACCCAAAACCATGTCCTTGAGTGTGTTCATTTCCATCTGCAAGAAGTAACAATATAAACATTCATTTCATGACCCAAGCTTGTTCTCAAACATCACACTGGGCTGTGATATTCAAGATAAAAAAAGAGCTATTTTTCTCATTTTACCCTTTATAAATATGAATTTAGCTCTAAAAATATAAAAGAATAAAACATAACAAAGCAACAAAAAATCTGAAGGTAACTAAATGGAAACTTCAGCGTATGGAAGGACTTCTAATGGTTAATGTATAATGATCAATTTCTCAATTTATGAATCAATATAGAAATTAGTGAGTGGGACTTGTATACTACAGAGAGATAAGTAGTGGTGGAAACACCTGCTCATCAATCATTATGATACAAATACCGCGATCATCTTTGCCACGACGCCCAGCCCTTCCACTCATCTACAGGAATTAAGATAACAGTTAATAATTTAAAATATATATCTAAGCATGCAGCACATACAAATATACAACCATACGTCTCTTTCACCTATTGTTTCTTCTAAAGAAAAAAGCAGCGAAATTTTCACTTACCTGAATGTACTCACCAGATCCTATATATCGATGACTATCACCATCCCACTTCTTAACAGCTGTGAAAACAACAGTTTTTGCTGGCATGTTTAAGCCCATTGCAAACTGTCACAAACAACAGATATTAATAAGTTAGGCAATCTTAACATAGAAACTAAACAAGCTACAGCTATAAACTAAAACTTTAGCAAATGACACAGAAAAGCGAGAAAAGAATGCTTAAGAGATGTTCTTACTGTCTCAGTAGCAAAAAGTGCCTTTACAAGGCCTTCCTGGAAAAGAAGTTCAACCAGTTCCTTGATAACAGGAAGAAGGCCAGAATGATGAACAGCAATGCCTCGCTGAAGGAGTGGCAACATTAACTCAATAGCAGGCAACTGCCTGTCTTCCTCGTTTAAGCAGAGCACTGCCTTACGAAAAACATCTTCAACATCATCCTTTTCTTCTTGGGTGTTAAAATCAAGCTTAGACATGGACATCGCATGTTGTTCACACTCTCTTCTACTGAAGCTGAAAATTATAACTGGCTGAAATTTCCGTTCCATAATCATCTGAAATTTGAGGAAGAAAATTGCAACTAAATAAGTGAATGAATGTAGAAAGAAAGAAAGGCATATGAATAATGTCAATTGGGGAAGGCACCAATGATGGTAGGTAGATGCATAAACAGGTCAGCCAGAGTGACATCAAGAAATGTAAAATAACATCTCACAGAAAATGTTTAGTACATCATGGCCGAAACAGAAGGAGGACAGTAACTCCTATTCTACTGCAAGTGCAATAAGACTTCAGAGTAAGAATGATGTAGCAGAAGTGAGGGAAAACATTAACACCTATTATTTTCAGGAATCTTTCAATCGCCCATTCCAATAGATAAAAGTTTGCAAAGGTTATGCTTGGCAAGGACCTGTCTAAAAGTTCCGCTCCAACAGCCCTTAGATGGCAAGAGTAGCCTATTTGCTAACATTACATGTGATAAACCCAACCCTTTGGCAATTTGCCAAACCGGCTACTAAAGAGAACATTTGGCTCTGAAAACCTTTAGTGTTCTACTTTTCATTTCGTTTCTTCTCTCTTTGTTTTTAATAAGTATAACCTTTTGATGTCCTACTTGATACCCTAAACGACCAAATCACTTTTCAGGCAAGCATATTATATTAGACCAGAAAACTGCCATCCAGATTTTCATTTCTATCCACCAGTGAAGATGAACACTTAAAAGAAACAAACATTGCATCTTTGCCAAAAATGGTCCAAACTTGCCATAAATAAACAACACCATGCAATTCATAGTACTAATAAAAGATTAAACGATGTCAGGTCAGAAAATTCCATACTCCTCCATAGTAGCATGTATGAAACCTTTTATTGTTAAAATTGACCATCCCACCAACATTCATTGATATCAATGAAAGTTTTTTTATATTGCTCACCAAAATAAGATGCATCAGGAAAACCAAACTCTCTCTTGGAAACCGTAGCTTCAAAAGTGAAGAGATTTCTCCAAAAAGAGAAACATACTCGACAAATATCAAGACAAAAATAATAATAATAATATGAAGATGTCGTTAAAAAGTTAAATCCACCAAAAA
Source organism: Prunus avium (assembly GCF_002207925.1). The sequence continues at coordinate 183,280 of NW_018922218.1, read as the reverse complement.
TGGTGCATTTTCTTGTGCATATAGGATATTGAATTAAAAGCATGGCCATACAAAATCTTAAATTATTGGTTAATAGAGCACCATAGGTACTATTACGAGTAAAAGTTATGCTGCTAAAAGAAAGGAAAAGGGAAAATGGACTGCAGTACTAGGCCAGCTATGTTTGAACAAATAAGAAAACCCACCCATCAGTATAACACAAGAAGGAAGAGCAAAAGTTAAAAATGAAGAGCGCACCTTAACAATTTTGAAGATATCAGAACCCCCAGATGCAGTCCCACCTTTTGCAGTTCTCCCACTTGCCTTGCCATTTGAACTCCTGTGACCATCACTTTTCTGCTTTGAAAAAGTATCATGCAGCTTCACAAAATTTTCCTCCCTGAACTGTTCATTCTCGTCCACCACAAGATACAAACCATTCCCACCCACTGGAAAAACGTAATGCTGCAGAGGAGTTGGTCTAAAATCTGTGTACACCACATGGCAAGGCTGTTTGTGCAAATTACAAATCCACTCTGCAAACTCAGTGGCATTGGACATTGTGGCTGAAAGAAAAACCATTTTAACAGCTGGAGGCATAAATATAATACTCTCTTCCCAAACAACCCCTCTTTCGCGATCCTTCATGTAATGAATTTCATCAAAGATAACCCAGGCAACTTCCTTTAAAACCTCCGAACCCCTGTAAAGCATTCCCCTAAGGATCTCAGTTGTCATCACCAAACAACTAGCATTGGGTGAGATTGTAACATCTCCAGTCATCAATCCAACATCTTTAAACTCCTGGCTGAGCTCTCTATACTTCTGATTGCTCAAAGCCTTCAGTGGTGAAGTATATATAACCCTCTGCTTATCTCTAAAAGCCATGGCAATTGCATACTCTGCGACTGCAGTCTTGCCTGCTGAAGTATGGGCAGAAACCAAAACCGACTCATTCCGTTCTAAGCATGCCACAGATATCTGCTGAAATGGGTCAAGGGTAAATTCATATGTCTTGGCCGCCTTGCCATTATACACAGGATTCGAGAGGGTTCCGTGAACCGACTCATCCTTGGTCGAAGTGTACTCACTGGGAACTGCAACCTCATGCACACATGTTCGAGTCAAATGGCGTCGCTTCTGGGGAGATTCATGGATGGGGGTTTCTGTGATCTCTGACACTTCAGGCTCTTTTCGTTTCGCAGCTGTTGGAGATTCTTCCATTCCTAAAATTGAATCCACTTTAAGCCAAACTGAACAAAAGCCTCCTATTAATATTGAGTTTTTCTTCTTCTACAAAAATTTGAAAAAGAAAACATGAAAGAAAGTGGTGTTTGTTCACAGAAGCAGTGTTTTTAAAGGCATGCCTTCGCGCGCGTCGGCGAGCGCGTCGGAGCGAGGCGGCAGGAAATCACCCGAGGCGGTCAGCTGTTTCGCGAGTTGCACGTTTAGCGCAGGGAAGGCGTAAGGAGCGTTGCAAGGCGTGGCACTTCTGAACCGGAAGAAATTTTGCGAGTCTGCAAATTGGCTGCGACTCTGCAAGGAAGACGACTCACGCGTTTGTTTTTTAGGTTTATTGTTATGAAACGACGTCGTTTCGATTGCGTTTAAAAAAAATCCTAACTGAAACGACGTCGCTTCAGTTGGAGTGTTTTGATTAAAAAAGAGGGAAGTTTCTGTTTATTTTTCTTACCTTAATTGTAATAAGGCAAGAAGAATTAATATCTTTCTGGCCTTTTCTAAATCCAGCCAGCTGTAGCTTTATTCTACTTACAAAATACCTGAAAATGTCCTTGGTTAATTCAAAAATTAAGAATTGAAATTATTAATTCAATGAAGATAATATGGTAAATTCACATTTTTTATATTAAAAAAATTTTAAAAACGAAATCAAATAATAATTACCTATGTTATACTAAAAATAATAATAAATAAATAAACCAATTGGCAAGGAGCTAGTATATATATATTGTATAGTACAACCCTAATTTCTACCCTTACCAGATAATCTCCATCAATTTCAAGAATTCTCTTCATCTTTCGACTGCAAGTAAGCCATGTTATTTTTCTCTCTAATTCTTCGCAACTGTAATTTGAAGTTCCGTATAAATTTTTTTCAATTTTTTTTTTCAATATATTAGTTATCTTATTCGTTTATGTGATATAGTAGAAATTTAATGTACATGCATCATACTTGTATCTTAGAAATATTAATGGTGTTGTTTTATAGCTATGAATCGAAAAGATCATGTGTGGAAGTATGCAAAAGAAATATAAGGGGAAAAATACTTGAGATGCACATTTTGTAATCAAAGATGCAGTGGAGAAATTTCTAGACTTAAGCATCATTTGGGTCAAACTCATCATGGTATGCAATAATGTAAGAAAGTTCCTGAGCATGTGAAAAAAGAGTATGCCGCAACTTTGAAAAAATTTCAGCTTGAAAAAAGAAAGAAAAAAGAAATGCTTAAAGAGATTATGGATGGTCCACGATGAGGGGCTCAGAGTATGGAAATTTCGTTGGATAAATAATTTGGAATCCTCGATATTAGGAGTATTGCCGTTGATGAGGCTCTTAGAGCACAACCTAAATCAAAAGGACCAATTGATAAATTTATCACTTTAGAAGCTCGACAAAGTACATTAAATTCAGCATACAAACAAGAAGAAAGAAAGGAAGTTTGTCGAAAAATTGGTCGTTTTTTCTTCTCTAGAGCACTCTCATTTAATATTGTAAATGATCCAATTTGGCTACTTATGGTGGTAGGGATTGCCGCATATGGTGTAGGATTTAAGCCTCCATCAATGCATGAGCTGATGACTTGGATTCTTAAGGAAGAAGTTTGATGCATCACGTAGGGAAATATTGTTAGACGGCGACACTGAAGCTACACTCGCCTACAAGAAAGCGAAAGCGTCAATGGATCTTGAATTTTTTTGTAAGTTCAGTGTAGATGAAAAGAATAGGCTTGCTAACTTGTTTTGGAGAGACTTTACTTCACTTTTAGATTATGTTGCCTCTGGAGATGTCCTCATATTCGACAGCACATACAAAACCAATATGTATGACAAGCCTCTAGTATTATTTGTTTGTTCAAACAACTACCGGGCGAGTGTTGGTTGTGCCCTATTACTTGACGAGACCTTTGGAACATAAAAGTAGTTATTTGAGACATTCATATCCTCCATGAAAGGCAAGAAGCCTGCATTAATACTGACGGATAGGGATGAGGCAATGCGCAGAAAGTAATTGAGTATGTGTTGCCCATGTGCAATCATAGGTTGTGTTCATGGCAGGTGGCAAGGAATGCACAGAATAATGATCGGTGCATATTTACATATCATTTTGTACCCTTCTAATTTATGATTTGGTTATGTTTTTGAGTTAAACTTGTGCTTTTAATAAGTTTTGTGTTTGTTTCAGTGTTATAAGCTTGAGACTCACTAATTGCATTTTGGAGACAAGTTAGCTCAAAACGGTGTCTGCAGATCAGTCAACTTCACGGATTTGACTGTACTTTCTCAAGAAGAACCAGATGATGAGCCATACATCATTGGAAAGATACGGAAGTCTAGTTTCTGTATAATTTTACGGTTCATGATTCCGAGTCTTCTAGAGAAAGTTATACATGTTTTGGCAACTTAAGGTCAAATTCGGCAGCATCTGCGTTACTGGGCCAAA